>CAIGRB010031233.1:32626-53034 GCA_903798255.1 Fraxinus quadrangulata | reverse complement strand
CCAGACTCTCTATCATAACAAATTCATCTCCTTAAAATACAATTCATCTCCCAACTGATGATAAAAGCCACAGAGATCTAAACTTTGCCATCTATAGTTGTCGGAATTGTTTGAAGTGACATTAATAGCACAATTCAAGGTCACAATTTCAAGATTACCGCCACATTATATCCGAATAATCGAACAATTCAGTAAACATATTCTAATACATCAATCATTATTGAAATCAATAATTTTGTATTGATTGGGTATGTCATTCTAATTCAATGAATCACATGTTTGTATACCATTTCAACGTTCTAATCAATAATCGATCAATTTATGATATTGGAACTGTGTGAACTGACAATAATCAGACAATTGAAGTCACAATTTTAATGAATAATCGATCAATTTATGTTACTATATTATCTAAAACTCGGCATATGAGTAAATGCATATGTATGTGACCTCGTATCGATATCTACATTCATGAGGTAAATTATGTGAACAAAATGATTGTGTAAACTGTATGAAATTTCCAGTGACTAACAATGATTGTATTGTGACTATAAGCAAGAATTAGTGATCTGGTTTATTTCATTAAATAGCCTGAATTCAAAATATGTAACCTACATTAAAAAAAAATTGAAATGGTATTTTGATGCACATTATTTGGGTGGATTCTATGTAATTGGATATTGTTCTCTATTATAAGATGCATACAAATGTGGCTTGATTTTGATGTATGTGATCCTGAATTGATATATGTGACATTTGTCCATAAAGTTTAATTGAATGTACTGTCTAAAAGGTCTATGATCATTAGTGTTCATGTTGTGTAATTTGATATGAAAATGTGACCTGCATCTATTCAATATCTGACCAGGACTAAGAAAATGTGGTATGGGTTTGTTGTGACTTAGAATTAGATTTGTGACTAATATTATTTAAGTTGATTTTGCAGAAATGGGATACATTCATGTTTGTTTGTTGAATGGATCACAAATATCGTTAGTGTTGATCGATTATAATTGCGAGTATATGAAGCTTGTGGATATATTTATGACAAGATTTGATTTAGATCCTGCTAAGGTGGCGATAACAATGAAGTATGTATTGAATAGTGATCTGCCTTCGATCATTATCAAGAGTGATCATAATGAAGTATGTATTGAATAGTGATCTACCTCCTATCATAATCTATCATAATCAAAAGTGACAATAACGTGTTATCATACAACAAGAGGCAAATGAGAAATTTGATTATTTGGTTTTTGATTTCTAAGTACTAATTTTTTATTAAATATTTTTTAATTTATTGGATTGGGTTGGGTTTTAAAGGATAACTAGGAATCCGATCTAAAATTCCGAACCCAAACCCAAACCAATTGAACTAAAAAATCAACCCAAATTGGTGGGGTGGGGTGGGGTCGGGTCGGGTCGGTTTGACTGGTTAGGATTGGTTTTTGCCCAACCCTAACTGAGCGCTTTCAGTGTTTGGGCTTTTTTTGGGTGAGAAACTTGCATGGGATAGTTTCGACAACTCATATTGTTGAGACGTGTTTAGTACTTCATTTGAATATATTTTGAGTCTAGCTAGTATTTTTTATTTTATTTTATCAATTTTTGGGGCCTTCTTCTTACATGGAATTGATAAACTAAATGGGTGAAACAAATTAAAGAATAAGCAAATAATTTAGAGGTCATAAAATTTTCTCTTTTATAGTTCTATATCATATTGCATAATTTGTTGTGCGAGAAAATTAACTATGCAGTTAATTGAAAACCTAGTTCTAGTGTTCAGGGGAGGACCCAATTCATGCACAGTGCAGGCATCTGCATGCACTGAGCTTTGGGCCACCCAGCCCACTTAAGCTATAAAACAAAAAGTCTTAAGAGGCATAATTGTGTTAAACTGGAGGGTATGTGCAGACAATTCTTGTGACCAGCTAAATTTTATGCATGTAATCTAAGGACCAGGGCTTTTGAGCTTCTTCTGCTATATTGATTGATCTTTTTTTTAGGTCCCCTCACCTACACAACCTACCACCCACCCAATTGAATTTGAACTCAACCCTTCTAGTCAATACAAAATCTGGAAACTGATTCTCTATTGGTGGTACCCCGTTGGAGGCATTCACACCTACTTTTTTAGCTCTCTAATTGGAGAAATGAAGAAAATTGAATAACCTCACAACTTCAGTAAAGAGAAAATGTTTTTATTTTTAAATCTTTACTGATATCATCCGCATTGAAAAAATTTCTATGTCCGCCCCTGCTAGTGTTCTACAAACTATTGGACTTGTAAGTAAAATCTCAAGAAGTTCGCTACGTTCATAACAAGTTCTTTTGAATGGTTCATGAGTTGTTGCCTTTTGAGCATAAAGACCCCCCACCCACCACCATTTATTATGTAACATTTTGTTGTCTCGTACTATGCACAAGTCTTGATCGAATTCTTACTTTTTTTGTTATTGTATAAAACAACGCTAGTTGTAAGACTAACTTTTGACTTGTATGGTGCTTAACCTTAACTCACCAAACAAAGTAAGAATTTGACAAACACCCTCTTACATTAAATTGTATTAATTTAATTGATTATAAATTTTGAAAATATATAGGAATAAGACACTACACTTTCTATATTTCTTTCCACTACTATCCTTCAGTAATTATAAAGGTATATAAGGCACTACCACATAAAAATAAAAAACATATGTTGATTAAAATAATTATTGGCCAACGTTGATAATTGACTTAACACATCTTACGAGTGGCCAAATACTCGATGTAAGCCATTCCGCTTGATTATTGAAAACTTTGTCACAATGTGAAGATCAATGTTACTTCATATCACAATTTTTAAATTTTCAATGTTCTCTCTTCTTTATTTATTTATTTATTTTTTATTGTGTTGATCATACAACCTAAACTACTTGCTCTGTAAATTTTGAAGAATGCTCAATTTCTACATCAATATAGAACAATTAAATTAGGTGACAATTTGTTAAGCCAATGGCAACTCATTTATAGGAGTTATCATGTTTGGTTTAATCAAAAACGTTGATAAAAAAAAAAGTCAAATACATTTTAAGATATTCATAACTTTATCAACTTTTTAATAATTTATTTTATTAAAATTATTAAAAATCAGAATTTTATCTAAATCAAAACATGACCAAGCTCGTGTTTGACAACCTTTATTTCAAAATTTTTTATTTCTTATGCTTATTTTCGATAATATATTCACACAATAAAAAACATCGCACATAAATATAAATTTTTTAAATACTTTTTAACCACACATATTCTCCAAAAAAATCATCAATGACAATATTATTTTTTCATAATTTCTCTGTAGCACCCATTTGATATTATTTATATAAAAAAAAATTTAAATACTCATTTTTAACCATAAATTCACACGATAAAATATTTTATACATAAATTTTTTTAAAAAAAATTCATACTTTTTCACTACACATTTAAAAAAAAATAAATAAATAAAAATTAACTATTCAATACTTTTTTTCGACAAATAGAGGATATCATTAATGGGCTTGTATTGTAATGTTGTGCATTCCATCAACTTTGGAGGGAACGCAAGTGTCACGTCACCGGTCACCCCTTTAGTTCATGTACACGTGGCACTGGACAAAAGCTTTTTCAAACTTGGGCACGTTTTATCCACGCGCTTTGTTATTGGCTTGATGAGCTGTAAAATCCCGACAATGTGCATAATCCACCTGAGATACAGCCAATATAATTTTAAAATTATAGCTACGAATTATAATCGAAAACTTACTCAAGGACGTCCTGTGTTCATCCTCTTTCAAAAATCCATCCACATAATAATTAAAAAAATAATATAACCCCAATAGTCAAATGATCTAATGAGTGTATAAAAAAATAATATGAAAATTAACTTTTTTAAAATTAATTGATAAAAACATTTGATTTTTCACCTAAAAACCAGGTAAATGAAAGAATTTGCAACTTTTTTAATTGACTTCTTTGGAATCCAAATTGTTCAAATTTATAACATTAGTTTAGGTTACAAAATAAGAGGTTCGAATTTTAATATTAGCTAAGAAAACCTTTTGTTACTCCTATTTACTAGGTCGTGATGCCCCAAACAAAATTAAGGCATGACAAACCCGAACATATACTTCAGGCATGTGGGTTTGTAGAAATATGAAGTTCAATGGATTCACAAAACCACTCGTTGATCTGGTACAAGATTGCTATAAAGTGTTAATTTAAAGTAGCAACTTAGTTTTTACCGTTCAATAGTGCGTCTGCTCTGAGGGATATCTCATTTGGGACATTGTTTTAATTCGAAGATCCATGGGGTTGTAGCATGTGGTATAAAATCTGGATTGTTGCCTTAGCTTCTTCACGTTATTCAGTTTTTGTTTCTTTCTAAATCATTTGCATTGTTTTTCTTTTCCTCAATGGTGGCGCCTTTGTTGTGTTTTTTCTATGTTAGCCTATTTCTCTTCTATGTGAGGATCCCTCGTTGTCCATTCTTTGTGAGTAGGGTAGGAGAAAACTTCTGAATCGAATTGGATCGAATCGGACCCGAACCAAACTGAACCAAATTGAGCGGTTCTTCTTAAATTAAATATCCGAACGGGTATCTAAATCGAGAACTGACGTGTTTGGTTTGATTCTCGGTTCTAAACCTAGAATAAGAACCAAATCTCCCTAATTTTTTTAATTTTTTTTTATCTTAAATAAGTCAAATAATTTTTATTTTTTTCTAAATAAATTTGCTAACTAATTAATTTAACTCAAACCTAAAATATGATTTTACTATTTTGAATTTTCAGCCAAACCCAACTTAATCAAATTGACCTAAATTTTACTCAAATCTCTGATTCTACTGTAATGTTGTTTCTACCGTTATATTATTGTAAACTTGCTATCTTCATCTTCTTGTGATTTTAACAGTTAAATTTATGAAGAACTCAACGAAAAAATGTGCAAAAAATATCACCAAATTGGACTACGTTATTTTGTAAGAGTTAAAATTGAACATGTCATAGTCGAATTAATGTAGCGTTGTTGTAAATATAAAAAAATTAATTATTGTACGAAACTCGGGAACCGAATAGAATCGAATGAAACCAAACCCGAACGGTCCAATAATTAAATTTAAACCTGACGATTCCACTTACTAAATACTTGAAAATTCCGATTCGGTTCGATTATCTTCATAATCGAACCAAACCGAACCCTGTCCAACCCTATTTGTGAGTGAAAACATTTAGTTCCTAAGTGGTCTTAGGTCTGTGTGAGGCTTTCTTGGTATATAAAAGATATGGTTTCTTTGAGTGAATGTGTTTCAGTTTGTTAGTCGAGGGTATTTAAGCCCTAAGAATTGTTCGACCCATTTTTGGTGTTTGTAGGAACCCTTATAAAGAGCAAAGGCGATTATTGTGCTTCTTGTTATTTGGTATCGCTCTATTGACGTTCAAAATTGTATTACTATCTAATTTAATGTATTGATCACACAACATTAGTTTTCTACTTGAAATATCTTACACGTGTAAAATTATATATCATAGATATCTTGTGTACATCAAATTTGTATATTTACTTGTTCGCCAAAGTAAATGTTCGTTTTGATTATTTTTCCTTTTTCAACTAACCAAGTTTTTTCAAGTGAGAGAGTATGATATTAGGACAATCATATTTTAAATACGATTGATTTTATTTCTTTTTTTCTTATTTAGAATAAGATTTTTTCTTTTTTTTATTCCATTCCGGATCGTCTTCGAAGTCTTCCATTCCGGTCGTAGAAGTTGCAGTTGCTTTGGATTCGAAAATCTTTTTGGCTTGACCATGAAGTCTAGAATAAAATTTTATTTTTTTTCTTGATTAGAATATGATGCCTTCTTTCTTATATATTAAGATTTTAGTTTTCAATCCTGTAAAAATTTAATATAATTTTCTCATATCAGTGAGATTAGAGAATTATTTTATCTATATAAAAAAAAAAATTTGGTACACTTTTTCACTAATCAAGTTAAATCAATTCAACACATAAATTCATTTCGCTTTTGCTGTAGTTTTTTTTCTTCTCTCCGGGTAAAAAGAATGCCCATAAGAAACGTGGAAGAGAGGAAAAGACCGTGTAAAGTTTGGTCACCTGTTTTCTTTCTACTTTAAACGCGCAAGAAACCTACAACTCTCTCTCTCTGTCTCTTAAAATTTCTCTCCATTTTCTTTACTAGCATTCATTGATTCATCACAAAATAGCATTCGAAAAATTCAAAGATAGCCCAGAAAGATGGCTTCTCACGTTGGCCCCCAGCCCAGAAAGATGGCATCTCACGTTGGCCCCCCACACTGTGTTTCTCTACAGCTATTTATACGTACAAATGCATGAAGAGTCTTTAAAGTTTGATTGCAAAACAAAGAATCAAGAAAAAACTGTTTTTATTTTCTTTGAAAGTTGTTTATAATGGATGCTTTGTGTTTAAAGGCGGGGATTCAGGGAATTTCGCCCCCAATATCCGTCACGGGTTATGCGGGGATGGATGTTCTAACAAGCTATCCTTCTCAGATCAGTGCCAGCGGAAGACCGTCGGAGAAGTCGGTGGCGTCCGCGGCAGCGCAGCGGAGGAATTTTCCGTGGGGTTTTACTTTCAGGGACCCACTTAGATCTCTTTGGACTGGAGGTAAAAATCGCTGCGAGCTGGCGATCGCGGTTGACGACGCCGTTTTGGTGGAGGAAAAGGAGGAGATCAAAATGAAAGAGAGAGAGAAAGAAGTGCAGAATGGGAATTGGGTTTTCAAGATTTTGCATGTTAGGTCCTTGTGGAAAGAAGTGGACGAGAGAGAGGATAAATTTGTTGAAGAATTTGGGACCAAATTGGAAGAAGAGGACAAAATTGGGGGGATGGACGGAAAATATAATGGTTATAGTGAGAATGAGGATTGCTGTGAAGAACATGGAGAATGTGACGTATGTGGGATTGATGAAGAAAATGACAATAAAATTGAATTTGATAGAGAATCGTTTTCAAAGATGCTTCAAAAGGTGCCGTTGGCTGAAGCTAGATTATATGCCCAGATGTCTTATTTGGCAAATTTAGCTTATTCGATAACCCAAATTAAGGTACGTTTTTGAGACTGATTCGCAGAAAGAATTATTGTTTTTGTTAGTAACGTTTGTGCTTTTACATGGTTTGGCAAATCGTGCTTGGTTAGAATAGAAGTGTTAACTGTTGCTTTTGAAGTTGATATTTTAGATAAATTCTGAAATTTTACTGGCAATGTTGATAGGAAACTGATGTTAAAGTATTATTGCTAGTGTGTTGTTTATGATTCAGTTTGTGCAAAGCATGAATTTTGTAGGAGTTATGTTTGGTTGAATTGCTATGGAAGGGCTAACTTTATTTCTGTTAGTGCAGCCAGGGAATCTCCTGAGATACCATGGACTGCGTTTTGTAACTTCTTCATTGGAGAAGAAAAAACAGGTATTGAAAGCTGAGGACGAGAAGGCGGGGGGGACTGAAGCTAATGAGGCATTAGGAAATATAACCGTAAGCAAGGAGAAGATGAATGGGAACAGAATTAGTGCATCTGCTGCTTATCAAATTGCTGCCTCTGCTGCCTCATATTTACATTCTCACACGAAGAGCATTCTTGGCTTCAAGTCCTCGAAATCTGCATCGGAAGAAAATTTTCTTGAAGAAATAAGTGGAAGAACAGACTATGTCGATATGACAAACCAAGACGTAGCTTCATTAATGGCAACCACTGACTCGGTGACAGCAGTAGTTGCTGCAAAGGAGGAAGTAAAGCAGGCTGTTGCAGATGATCTAAACTCGACTCGTGCATCACCTTGTGAGTGGTTTGTATGCGATGATGATGAGAGCGCCACTAGATTCTTTGTCATTCAGGTATGTTGGCCATAGAAATGTTTTGTAGTATTTTTTGAGTAATATATCTAATTTGGGAGCCAATGCAGTTCCACACTGAGGTTTTTTATGTACGAGATTATAGGCGATTCTTTCACGTGATGGCGCTTTCAGAACTTTGGTATACTGAAGATTAATCAACAGCCTGGATTATTATGGCTCAATATTCTGCTTTTTCTTTACTGCAGGGATCCGAGTCAATAGCATCATGGCAAGCGAATCTACTCTTCGAGCCCATTCAGTTTGAGGTAATATTTAAATTTCCTATCAAGCTTGCGAACTATTTTGGGATTAAAATATGAGCTATATCTGCGGAAATAGCATTAATTAAGGAATCGATACAAATTTTCTCATTAGGGATTGAATGTGCTTGTGCATAGAGGTATATATGAAGTTGCGAAGGGGATGTATGAGCAGATGTTGCCTGAAGTTTGTGCTCATCTAAAATCTCATGGAGATCGGGCCACATTCCGTTTCACGGGACACTCTCTTGGCGGAAGTTTATCATTGCTTTTGAATCTCATGTTGCTGATAAGAGGCGAAGTGCCCATTTATTCATTACTTCCTGTAATAACTTTTGGTGCACCATCAATTATGTGTGGAGGGGATCGACTCCTGCATGACCTTGGATTACCTCAAAGTCATATTCGGGCAATTACAATGCACAGAGACATTGTTCCTCGAGCTTTCTCTTGCAATTATCCTAATCACGTGGTGAGGTTTCTCAAGGCTGTCAATAGGAACTTCCGCAATCATCCATGCCTTAATAACCAGGTAATGGGCTAATTCCATTCATTAGAACTGTTGCTATACATTATCAAGTTTATGTAACCGAAATATTCTTGTACACTCGTGTGTTTACAGAAGCTCTTATATGCTCCAATGGGAGAGTTTTTACTTCTTCAGCCAGACGAGAATTTTTCTCCAACCCATGATCTTCTTCCTTCAGGCAGTGGTCTTTATCTGTTGAGTTGTCCGGTTTCAAATGTCATTGAGGCAGAGAAGCAGATCCGAGCTGCTCGGGAAATGTTTTTGAACTCGCCACATCCACTTGAGATATTGAGTGATCGCTCTGCATATGGTTTGAAAGGATCCATTAAAAGAGATCACGACATGAAGTCGTACTTCAACTCCGTTCGGAATGTTATCCGTCAAGAGCTCGACACCATAAGAAAAGTCCAGAAAGAACAGCACCACAAAGTTTGGTGGTCACTTTTAGAATCAGAGGGAGTAAATGGCAGTATTGTTGTGAGTAGGCCTATCGCATCAGGTAATATGGGCCGGGGTCAGTTCCATTTCTCTGGTGCGTTTCAGGCTGGGAGAGAGTCTTTGAAACGGTGTAGTCGGCTAGTTGCATCACAGCACATGCATTTGCTGGTTGTGCTCTTATTGCCTGCCAAATTGTTGATATTGAGGACCTACAGCTTGATCAGTATTCATTGATCAAGCTAGCAGGGCAGGTGGTGCTTCTTATTACCGTGGGGACGCTATACAGGACGGTTGAGACTGACATTTTTACGAGTAGATGATTCTTTATTCATATGGCTATACAACAAAAGCAACTTGAGCTCCCTTATTTTGTTAATGGGGGCAGTTGCAAAATTGTTTATAGAATCACATTACATGCAAGAAAAGTTTAGAGTTACCCCATTTTTAATGAAAGTTCATGCTTGTTTCGAGTAGTATAAAAGAAACAAACTCACGACGAGCGTGACTAGATTTTTCCTTTCAATTATTTATGGCCAAATTATTACTGATCGTGTGATTTTTGTGCTCCGAAATTTGTTTTCTTTCTGGTTTTATGTTCTTGTCTGATGGAATTTATTGCGAGATCATGAAGTTATGGTTTTCATTCTTAATAATGAGAGTATCAAATAGTATTTGAGGGAAACTGGGAAGCCAAGATTTCTAATACTTGCAACTAGCATTAGTTGCCGTTTGTTAAGATTTTGTACTATCGATCCTTTTTAATATTGTGTATCAAACGTACATTACGTTTCTTAGCATCATCTTATCTGGAGTCAAGTTAATATCCAATTAGAATAGTGTACAGAAGCTACCAAAATCTCTGCCTAACATCAGTTAATATACCAACTATATTGCACGACTAGGACCTCCATTTTAAGTAGCATTTCAATTTGAGAACATACTGTTCAAAGTTGCGTTATTTCGGACTAGTAGTAGTCTAGCAGATATCTAGTGTACGTGTAAGACGTCTCATCAATTGTTTTGAAAATGACCCCAAGGAAGCAAGATGGTGCATTGTGCAGTTTGGACCATACTGATTGTGTATTGATTCCGAAGTCAAACTTGGGGCTGCATTTTACTATTTTAGAGTTCAATTGGTGACAAATTAAGGGTCCCCTACCTATCCATCCAGTAAGCCAAATGGGTCAGCTCCAATTGTTTCTAGGACTTTAGAATTTGAAAATTTTATGCAAGTTCATCCTCGATACCAGCACGATAAATTGTCCGATAGAAGTTTGGCTACCTCGACTCCACACTCATGAAGCGTCTCCTGAGGAATTCCATTACCACAATGATATTCTATTCATTATCATAGCAAAACATGCTCAAAACCGGAGACATTTTAAAACAAGAAACGATATTTTGAAATACCGATATCATCGAGTATTCAGAGCTGACACGACTTGCGTTTCGATCTTGAATGTGGCAAAACTGCTGGTTTTGCTGATCTTCTAGTCCCGGGATTGCTCGTGGCTTCTTTGTTTCCAATTCCACGAATTATTGCATCATATTTCGTACAAGACACGTGTAGGCATTGCAATTATTGAAAAGTTAGGTTTGTGTATGTGAAGCAAACTTTGGGGTTCAGGTCACCGGTGTATTATGGGGAGGAGATAATTGGAGAAGCACAAGCAAGCAACATTAGACAATTGAAAGAGAAATACATGTTAGTACTGTCTACTTCATCCTGAAGTTTTATATCCTTTTCATGGTGTTGAAAATTGGTTCATGTGCATTTTGTCCGTCCGCTTTTTTAGGGCGAAATTCACTACGAAATGCTTCAAAGGAGGAATTCTCGTGATCGAGGGTGAAGCCATAGCAATATCGCCAACTCTAACCATGAAGCAAACTTGAGGTTCATACGACGACGACACATTTCCATGTCTCAAGCTGATTTTTTCGATCAATTATTTGTACGTGTATTTTCCTAAGACGCCTCATTGTCCACGTTCAAACAGCAGCAGTACATCTTGAGTATTTCTGGCAATATTTATTGCTTGCTCTCTTGCTTTAATAAGAACAATCAGAATTAGAATGTGTCGGAAACAAGATGGATTATCATCTATCAGTATCAGTCACTTTCTACATCACATGCTAGGATTTTGACAACAAATGATTGTCAACCATTGTTGTCAACAAATGTTGTACACTTAACTTTATTCTTTCTCCAAAGTCACAAACTGCCCCTAAAGAACACATTTTGCCCAATGGCACTTATTTGCTCTTCTCAAACTTCCTAGACAAATGCTGTAAATTGGATTGATCACACTACTAAGATAAATAAATAACTAACCCCTATAGAAAAATATTTTTATTAGTCTCAAAAGTATTATTTTAAAGGGGTTTTACGGTAGTTCTCAACCATTTTTCTTGACAATGGTCCTCAATGAAACGATTGCATCCATTTGGAAGTTAAATTTCAAAAAAAAAAAAAAAAAGCTGTNATTTAAAATAAAAAAAAAAAAAAAAAAAAAAAGCTGTTCGTGCAAAGGATTTTCATGTTTGATTTTAACGCGGGAGCAAATACCGGGATATATAATGAGATCTACAAGTCGATCATTGCCAAATGCTCTGTCTCCAGATACAGGGATGCATAATGAGATCTACAAGTCGATTTTACCTGCTAAATACCAAGAATGCACGGCAAGGCTACCAAATGACATGATATTAGCAAGAGAAGATAGTCCATGAATCATTCCGAATTTCTTGTTCATGGCTGCAAGTTTTGGGTTTTTCTTTGCAATTTCTTGGTTCTTCGTCCACCCAATTTCTTCTCCGATGCTTGCTTCTCTCTCTACTTTGTGCCTTTGCTTCATCATCTGTTTGAAACAAATGCTACTGTTACATATCAAGCGAGAATTTCTAGTCATATTAAACCTAAAGAGTTTGAAAAAATTCCATTTGTAATAAGCCTTCGACAATGCAATAATAAACAAAAATAAAATTGGAAAATACGCAAAACATACACAAATTTACAGTGATTCACACTCAATGTAAAAGTTACAACCAGTTTGTGGTTGCATGTTTTCAATATAATCAAGAAGAAGAGTACAAGGTCATTTCACCCCCTCCAACATACTCAAAAAATTGGCCAGCAAAAGCCCCTCGTGCACGAGGAATATTAGGGTGAGCTAATATACTTCTAAAATTTTAGGTCGACGTGGGGTTGATGGGATAACTAAACATATGATTATGCTCTTCACACAACACACTGAGATTAAGGAGTAATCTAAGGCCAAGACAAATTGGGGGGAGGAAGGGGGTGGAGGCCATCAATGGCTCTTTCCTTTGCCTGCTTCTGTGGCAGCATGAGTTACAGTTCAAAATGGGGAAATAACACAAATTGCCTCTCTTCCATGTAAAAAAGGTTGTAATGGTCAAAAAGCAACATCACAAATTTATTGATAGTCAGCAAGCGGAAAATAAATAAAACAAGGTTAACAAAGAATGTCCGAAAACCATTTCTAGTAGAAGTCAGAACTCAAAACCAAAAAATTCAACAGAGGCAATTCCAAATTCGCAAATCAGTGATCTTGAGCTCAAAATAGGTAAAGAAGAATTTAGTTACTGTAGTAGTACGTAACGATCTTAGCTCAATTGCTTAAATCCATCCAAATCTTTTACTAATTAGCTCAAGATTTCTGAACTAGTAGTTCAACTTAATATTATTTCAATTCTTAATGCTCAAATCAAGTCAAATCAATGGTAATGTGGTTAAAGGTAAGAAAGTATATCGATTTTGTCATAATTCCCAGAACTCTTTTAATTATTTGCTAATAGTTTGATTGCATAATCGTTGCAGAATCTTCATCTCTATATCTTTCTATTTGTAATTCATAGACAAAAGAAGCATACAACTTTTCTTGTTCCTATGATCCTATCAACATATCTGTCTCAATCATTTTACAGTTTCATCAATCATGACATTCAATTGTAACAAGAAAAAAATATCAGAATTGCCAGTACCAAATACTTTCAACAATCATGAAAAAAGTTACGAAATTAGTGCACTTTGTACCTCGATGGTCATTGGGGTAAAGACAAAGAGATTGGTGAGATTGAAAGCAAAGGCGGCGAGCAGGAATCCAATCTGGTACTTCTCAGCAACGGTTGAAGTCTTCCATGGATGCAGGTACCCAAAAGCGCCCATCGCCACAGCACAGCATACCCCCACCATTGAGAAGTATGCTGGAAACATCTTGCTCTGCAAATTCCCAAACTGATGCCTCGGTAAATTCCTACAATGAAGATAACACCATAATTTCGTATTATTTCCATCACTCCTTCCTTCAATACTACAAAATTATTGGCATTACATGATAAAAGTGTTGCAACGAAGTAGGGTTCACTGGCAATCACTGAACTGGATAAGTGAATTCATAATTTGTTTCAAGGTTAGTTACCCAGTGACCCCATCCATTCCATGTACTTAAATCAGCAGGAAGTTATACACAACAATTAACCTATAAAGACAAGATGACACTAATAATAATTTGGAAACATGTCCAAAAATGCAACTTCGATAAAGATGTATCTTTTAACATACTGGAATAACCTTTTCATCTATAAATAAGGTTTGTGCTAGACCAGTTCATCACTAGGGGCTAACTGCCACATACAACTTTTTCATTAGCTTTCTCGTTAGTTTAACTAATGCCAACAGAGAACCTAACAGCTGAAATGTATTATAAGTTCAACAACTAATTAGGCACAAAAAAGTTCAATGACCCTGAGATTTCACCATAACTTCTTTAATCAAAATCCACCTGTTCCCAGGGGATTTGACATTAACCCCTACCTCGTCTATTCATCAAAATTTTAGTACAAGATTTTGCTATAACTTCAGCGAACGCCAGTGAATTTTGATCTCAAAAAGCTATATGAAAAAAAAAAAAAAGCAGGGCCATAAGTTTGTTTCAATTATATTTAATTTATATTTTCAATTAAAGATAACCCTATAATTTCATATCATTTCAACCCTCTCTTCTTCCTTTTTTTTTTTTTTTAAGTCGCACACAGATAATTATCCGCATAAGCTACGTTAAAAAGGAGATCTATTTCAAGAAAGGGTAAGTAACGTTTGGGGGAAAAATGTAAAAACTAGGTACTTTACTTGAACATGATGATGCCGCCGATAAAGGTCACCCAGAGGGCGGCGCCAAAGGCGGTGGAGAAGCAGAGAAGGTGGGCCAGCTTCAAGAGAGTGGTGAGCATCGGCGAATGCAGGCCGATTGATTTTGATCCAAAGGTTTCCGGCGAAAATACAGCTCCAATTGCCAAAAACGCCACTGCCGTTAGAAATCTAGTCATCCACCCCATCTTCGAGCAAAATTTTCCGATTCAATTCTGTGGTTGGACGGCTGATTTAAAGAGAAAATAGTACAGTTAGAAAAGCGCCTTAAAGCACGATTGAATAAGCTCCGTATAGTTTTGTTTATTGGGCAAATTCAAAAACCCCAACCAACTACCTCCACCGGTGAACGAAAACAAATTGATCAGCGCGTTTGGACAACGAACTTGCTAAAATGTGCCTTCGCGTGCGTCGGGAGGACCATCTAGCAATTTATTAATATTTTAGGAAATTTGTAGCACAAATCTTCAACCTCTTAAAATGCAGTACTTTTCAATTTAGTTGAAGGCTCCCACCTGTTCTGCCCCTGGTGAAAGAGTTAAATCGCAGGTTATGCCTTCAAGAATATAGAGTGAAAGGCTGCTTGTACACTTGCACTTACCCAATGACCAAATTCATATTTCAGGATTCGAACCCTTAACGCAGCAGCCTCAAACAAAATTAGAGTTTTTCCACCTTCCCTTTTTACCGTTTGAAGATGTGCCTGGGCGGCTCCTATTCAATCATTAAATAGTTATATATAGTGGTGGCAATAAGCAGAGTTAAGCCGAGTCGACTCGCAAGTCCAAGTTCGAGTCTTGATATCGACTTATAAAAACAAGGCTCGAGTTGAAACCAGGCATGGCTCGTCCCCAAAAAATGGGACTTGGCCCAGACTTTGGCTCGAGCCTTTATCGAGTCTGCTCTCAGAATTTTTTTGATTTTTTCACTCGAATATATGAAAAATTGATCGATAATTTATAAACTACAAAATTAATTATGCAAACGAGCCCACATATGGGCCGACCTGTATTTTGGCTCGTACGGTTCGCAAGATAGCCTGGACTCGAGACAAATTTCATTTTTCAGGTTTGGCCCAAGCCTTGGCTCGTACAAACGAACTCTAAGCCAGCTCAGCTTGGACTTTTTCGAGTAGTAGCACGGGTTGTCCAAGCCAATGTACTTGTTTGCCACCACTAGTTACATCACAATTTCGTGGATGAATTAAAGCAAGGTAACAGGTTTCATGAACAGTGGAGAATTTTATAATTCGAATTGAAGTCATCAATTAAATTATTTATAATAAAGCAAATCTTTTTGGATAATTACATCTATGAAGTGTTAGGTACCTGGTAAAATTTATCCAAATTTTTTACCTATTTCTGAAAAAGATCAAAAACCGAAAAAAGTTCTTGACATGATAAAATTAGATAGTGAATACATCTGGTCCTTCCTAATTTTAAGAACATCTCCAATGTTGATTTAAAATTGAGTGTAAATTGAAATCTCCAAAATTACTTTTACATATTCATTTACATTTTGGTGGATCTAAATAAACTCTTTTTCCAATGAAAAGATGTAAATAACACATGTGCGATCGAACAAACCTACCGAAAAATTTCAAAATTTGGTTAAGAAAAACAAAATTCTAAAAATATAGGATTTCCATCTCATCGTAATCGTTGAATCGTGTTCCCTCATCTTAATTTCATCCTTTGGATTCCAATAGATGGAAAAAGATTTTATTGCGAAAATCGAGGGCAAACTAAATGGTGAACATATAAATGCTATTTATTGTATAGATAGAAAAATTAATGCCATGTATTATAAATATAGATTAAAAGAGCCATTATTCAATGGCTCGTTAAGAGCATCCGTCTATTTTTTGTTGATGAATTATGAACCCTCACATCTAATGTGGATAATATAAAAGATTCAAATTGTATTGCTTTTTCGGTATAGCTATTGGGTTGACAGTTTTTTGAGTGAAGTTGGTTCCACGAGCAACTGTGAAATAAAGATGTAAAATGTTTTTTTTTTTTTACATTTTCTGCCGAAAATATCCTTCAAATCTCTCCATTGAAGAGGATTTCGACCAATTTGAAGATCTAAATCACTAATTAGATCTATTGTAGAACACCATTGGAGATGCTCCCGAGTGTTTATATTGATTTACACTTGAGGGACCACATCCATGCATGGTTCTAATGGTTCAAATGAGGCACTAGTTCTTTGCTTGAAAAATAAGCTCGAGATTTTTAACTTTTTTTTTTTTGGCCTAACGTCCAGCGATCATCATTACCAAAATCTCATAAATGAAAAGGTCTAACTTCATAGCCTATCAAAATTCATAGTAGAATGTACACAAACTAAATACCAATGAAGACCTCAAGCATCAGGTAAAATTTTTAAAGGGTTACTAGTAGCACTCATCAAATGTCATTTTAACTTACAAATTTGAAAGCATAAAGCATACAATTTTTTAGCCACTAACAGACTGAAAAACAAAGAATCTCTCTTTTTTTCTTCTGTTTTTTTTTTAGCCTTCCCCTCTCCTTCAACTAAACGAACATCTCCGTGATGCTCGCCCTACTTGATATACTGAGAAACCCATTTGAAGCCATCACCATAGCCCATTTTGCGTACAATGCTGCACATGAATACCTCTAAAGCGCGCACGTTAGAGTCTGACAGATTGACATTTCCTTTGCCAGTGGTTATACCAGTCAGGCCGAGGTGGTAGCGCAACTCGTCTTCTGAGGCGGCGTATGGTATGTCAATCTTGTTTCCCAAAATGAGAAATGGGACATTGGCAAGGGCCTCGTCAGAAAGGAGTGCATCTAATTCCTTCTTTGATTCTGCAAAACGGTCCTTGTCATAGGAGTCGACCAGGTACACAACAGCATCAACCTGAAAAACCACATGGCACACATGTTCATACGAAAAAAGAAGCAAGGTTATTGATAAGATGACAAAAAGGAAACATATCGTGTGATCGAAACAAAAATTATGTTACTTCTCCAATCCAATGGCATGCAGCGAGGGTAGCAGCTGCAGAAGATAAACGATATACTTATGGATATCTCAAGCAGCAGGTGGAAATAATTCAAGCGGCTATCAATCTTGAAAATCGTCGGAAGAATATATTCGTGAGAAAATTAGCATAAGCAGGAACTTAGATTTTACTATCTGAATATACCATCTATGCTGCAAAGGCATAATAAGTTCGACTTGTACACAGAAAGGTATCAGTTAGAGACAAACTCAGTGTGTAAAATTCGAAATTAGCATAAAGCTCAAATTACACTGGAGAAAGAAGCAAATCATAAACCTTCAAGCTCAATGACATTGAGCTTTCTTTCCAATAAAAAACCATCTTCATATCCCAGTAAATATCTCATAGACTTCAATGCTTTTCCAACTATGAAATCACTCCATGTACGATCCAGAAAACACATTTTCAACAATCCTTATTAGATCACTCGAAACATTTGCAAAAAAAAACCCAACATCCAGGTCAAGCAAATCCATACCCACTTGAGCATAAAATCAATAACTAATCTTAGCACTCTCCCTCAGACCTCCTAATATTTCCAAAAAAAATCGAACTGCAATGGAATCTAAACTAAAACCCAGCTATAAAAGCACTACAATCACAATTCCAAGCAATCCAATAACAGAATATATAAAATCAAATACAGAAAAAGCAGTTATATATTAGTCCACCTTTGCATAGTAATCCTTCCAGACTCTACGGGCGATCTGATGACCCCCCAAATCAAACGCCTTAAACTTAATTCTCCCAATACTGAGTTCTTCCGAGGTGGGATATTGCGTCGGCTGATGCTGCACTAATCTCTACAAAATCCAAATAATTCAATCGAGTCAAACCATCAAGATCCATGTTCAAATAAAAACAATTATAACTTTTACAAATAATTTCCGTGTTTTCAATTAGTATGAATGAAATAACAAAAAAAAATCACCTCATCCTTGAGCATGTGAAGAAGGGTGGTTTTGCCAGCATTATCGAGGCCAAGAAACAAGATCTTGGCCTCTTTTTGCCACAACCCGAGTGAGGCCAAGACCCCATAAAACCAGTCAAAGAGGAACATTTTTTGTGGGAAATTTGGATTGGGATTTGATTGCAAATCCGATAGATCTGGACGGGCTTGGAGAGAGGAAATGAGGGGCGTTTGATGGGTATGAGGAACTGGTGAAAATGAAACTATTAAAATTGCGCGGATTTAATGGTTCACGTCACGTGTCCATTTGGATTAATTCACGGGAGAAAAAATGATTTTTTATTGGCAACTATACATTTAAGACATTTTTAAGGTATTTACTTTACATCATTTCAAAAATACAAAAATAAGTTTCAAATTTCACAAATCAGGTTTTTAAATTTTTTATTTACGAAATAATGAATTATTAAATCGATTTATTATTAAATATTTAATTCTAATATAGTATAATTACCACACTCCACCTCCACCATCCCTACCGCTCCGAGGATTATTCCGGCTACTATTCCAGTCACAACTTATCTCCGACGACCGTTCCGACGACTACTCCTATTCCGGCGACTATTCCGATAACCTTTGTGCCGCCACTTTGTTCCGGCGACTGCTCAGATTCCGGCAAGTGTTTCAACTCCAACGAAAATTTTTAGGTCACAATTCAAAATTTTCGTCACAATTGTTTATCGGTCACAACTTGAAATTTTAAAAGTCACAATTTGTTCATCGATCACAAATCACAAAATTTATAAGTCACAATATTTATTTACGGTCACAAACATCACATTAATTGAACATAAATTATATTTAGGTCACAATTTATCAAATTATTGGTTACAAATTAATAATTATTAGGTCACACATATCATGTATTGGTCACATTTTATCTAATTCATTGGTCACATATCGTTTATTGGTCGCCAACCAATCAAATTAGTGGTCACAAACAACCAAATTATTTGTGACCATCACCAAAATCATTTGTGACCACCGCTTCGCCACCGCTTCCACCAGCGGCACCATCAACATCTCAAAACCAACACCACACCCTCCCCAACACCATTATCACCATCCCAAGACCCCCATCGCCACACATACAGCCAAAGCAAACACACAAATCACACACATAACACATAATCACCGCCACCACCAACTTCAGATCCACACTTCGTAGTGCACAGATAACCAAATAATAAGTCACAGGTAACCACCGTGGCACCACCACTACCATCGCACCACAACCACCAGTCTTACTAGTACCGCCAACATCACCACCGCCTCTCCACCGCACATCACAACCGCCACCGCACATCATTTGCTAACCACCACTAAGTCGAAATCCCTAATTAATAACACTAATCCCAAACAAACCCTAAATCATTTTTCTTCAATCCTTCCATTTTCTCATTCTCCATATTCTCGTCTTTCTCTCTCTCTCTCTCTCTCTCTCTCTCTCTCTCTCTCCCTCCCCCTTATCGCCGTCGCTGGAGATTCGACCAGCGTCGTCGCCGGCTATGAGCTCTGCTGTGTCGTTCGCAGAGAGAAAAGACAGACGATGTGCCGGCGATGTGAGCGCTGCTGTGTAGTTCGAATTCTACTGTTTACGGCAGCGCCACTGCTGTGCCGTCTGTCCTCTGTCTCTGTGAACGGTAATGTGACGACACTACCGTGAACAGCAGTGTCGCCATGCTGCGTCAATTGATCGTTCTTCATCACCGCTGCAAAGCAGTGGCAGTTCGTGCGCGGCTGTTCATCGCTACTGCGATGGTTGGAGGAGGTGGCGTTATGGAGAGAGAGGTGAGAGAGTGGAGAGAAATGGAGGCGGCGGGAGGTGGGAGGAGAGAGGATGGAGGGGAAGAATTGGTTCAAATGATTTAGGGTTTGGTTGGGTCAAATTATTTTATTGTATGTAGATATACAAATAAAAATAAAAATATTTTTAAATTATTAATTAAAACCTGATTTTTGAAATGTTAAACGTGTGACCTTATTTGTGAAATTGGAAATCTAATTCCAGGTTTAGGTGTAATTTCCTCATAAAATAATATTACACATTAACCCAAAATTTTTCCTTATTTTTTAATTACACATTTTTCAAAAAAAATTACTATTTCAAAA
>CAIGRB010031233.1:0-19277 GCA_903798255.1 Fraxinus quadrangulata | reverse complement strand
TCAATCCTTATCCTACAAGGAGCAGATTCTAACTAGTCAGAATTTGTCTGACGTAAATGCAAATAAGATTAGGCATGTCATAGTTTGCTTCCACCACTGTATCAAACCAATACTAGTTAACCAACACAGAAAAACTGCAGAGTGATCAGTTATTCAAACTTTCATCACATCTAGCTTTGAAAAATAAAGTATCAACATGGAGATCAAGTGTAATACGAGGCTTACGATAAGAGCTGATAGACAGAGCCAGGTCGCGGACTGAATGCAATGGCAGTCACAGCTCCTGTATGTCCCCGAAGAACAGAAATAGGATACCCATCGGGCAGACGCCACTATAGAAAAATGCAGGGTAACTAATCAGTTCTCAAAGAGCAAAGGAGGACGATGTCATGTTTGTTTGACGGGAAAAGAATCTTACAACACGAATGCTGTAGTCATTTGATGCAGATGCCACTACAGCATTATTTGAACTAACTGACAAATCAGTAATGTCACCCTGGTAATTGTTTCACAGACCAAAAAGTGAAGAAAGAACGAAGTTATATTTAATGTACATCTGGACGAAAGATCATATATCGTCTATTTACACTCTTTTTACTTACTTCATGTCCACGGCAGCTGGCTAGGCAAAATGCAGTTTCCATTGACCAAATCTTAACCAAACGATCATCCGATCCAGTAATCACGTATCGACCACAGCGATCAAATATTGCTAGAGAATACAGGAAAAGCATATAGCAAATTGGTACATGGCAGTCCATAAAATGAGTAATGCAGGCTTCATACACATTGCAAATGTACTGACAGAAACTAAACTCATGACAATGATAAGAAAGCTCTGTTTTTTTGGACAAAATGATCATTCGATTGACTATTAACATTTACCATGTCAATCTATTTATTCACACGGACTCAAATGCTACATGATTTACAGGGAACTGGGCTTAGTTTGTTATTGTTACTGTTCTTGACGAAATTGCTACATGATAAAAATGTAATATTATTTAAACAACTGGATTGAACAAAATGCCCACTGTTCATGCCAAGTTAAACTATAAATATACCACAATAGACAGCATCTCTATGCCCTCTGAGTTTCTTCACATTTTGCATCTTTTGCACCATAGTTGACGCCTTAGCGATGGCATAACATGCATTGCGAATAGATGGAGCCCGATGGTGTTTTGAAAAGCCACCTCCAATTTCCCTCAAACTTAAACCTCTAACCTGATCAGCCTGCATATGAGGCCAGCGGAGGTAAGATGGTAAATACCTCAGTTGCCTGTTTACTTTATTATGACCTGCATAGAATATACCAGAGCTTAGAAATTAATAATCAGAAGATTGGGAAATAACAAAGGTACATAGAAAAAAGTATTTATAAATACAAATAACAATCGAACATAAAATTCAAAGTCGATAATGGCAGGCACTGGGAGAAACAAATTAAGAAGACAAATGAAATACTTTGATCAAGACTGCATAATTACAGGGGAAATTTAGACTTCTATGTTAACTATAACCAAACTGGTAAAAAAATTTATTTCAGTCATTATTATGTTCATCAAAGATTTCACTCAGGAAAATTGAATTGACATCAGGTGGAAGATCGCCCTTAGACTTCTCAATCACAACGTTGCAGTAATAGGCTCAGAGCAGATTCAATATTCTTTTTAAAGATATATGTTAACGTCAAAAAATGACTCAACTTAATTGATAATTTGTAAGAGGTAAATTGTTGAAATAGTAAAAAATAAAGGTTTTTGTATTGATTGGAGTAATTTGAAAGTATGTAGCGAGATTACATTCAGTTTCCCCCTAGAAAATACCAGTTGCCTCTATTTGTAGGCCTCTAACCAAGCAACTTGGCCGTCCAACGTCACATCAGCTACAATACTGACCTAGAAGTGTGTGCCACATCCTAAACTTAAAGATATTGATTGGTTGTTGAGGTCTTTCGAACAGGTCATCAGGGCCTACGTCATGATTACATGTCACATAGGTAATTATTGCTGATTTCTAATTGGCTAAAAATAAGGTGCTGATGTCACGGGTGCCATCTGTCGCTTTGGGAATGGTCGTCATAGTGGTGATGACATCATTTAGGAAACATGTTCAAAATTGTAATGATGATGTTTTTGAATGACTGTGGGTCGAGCTAACCTCTCTTGGTAGAGCTCATAGAACGAGTTGACCTGTCATGGTAGAGCTCATAGGTCGAGTTGAGTTGTCTTTTGCAGAGTTGTCATGTTACTAGGCGAGTTGGCCTAACATGGTAGAGCAAATAGGTCGAGCTGACCTGTCTCTGGCAGCGCTGTCATGTTACTAGACGAACAAGCCTAACTTGATAGAGCTAACTAGTCATCGTAAAGCTTATAGGTCTAATTGACCTGTCATTGGTAGAGCTGACCTGGTGATCTTTTGGTTCATTCTCTTTGAAGTGACTATTGGATTTTCATAAGATCTCATTCTCAAATTAAGGTAAGCTCAAGCTGGTTATGTGATTCTGGACACCAACAAATGTCCCCAAAGGTCTGGACATTTACTTCAGTAAAGTTCAGACCTTTATTTTTCAGCTTGAATAAACTATGATCCCGCTTTTTGAAGTCGATCGATCACGAGTTGGTTCAGGAATGAGGTCTGATCGGTGACTCTAGCTCTTTCCAAGTCGGCCTTTTGTTATAGAAACCCACCTCCAATTCCAAGTGAGGTCTACATGTTTTGAGCTCATTTTCGTTCTTCTTATCTTTCGTAATTTTGACTTTAGTTTGTCTTTAGTGAACCTAATCTCGAGATTAGTAGCTTCAAAAAAATTCACCTATCATACTGTCATTCTACGGGACAAAAGAGGAAGGCACTAATCGAGGATGAGGTCTCGTTGGTTTGAAGATCGAGGGCCAGCTCTTCCAGTAGCATACCTAGGTTAAATTTGGACGAGCTCACAAAGATCCGATGAAATCAGCTCCGTCTCCTCTTACAAATTCAGCTCGCCGCCTACCTCGGAGTTAGACTGATCATAACGAGTGCGAATGAGTCTTATATCAAGGTAGTTGTTTATACCTATCATTCCATTCTCCATATGGTTTCGGAAAAAGTACAATTTTGTTACTTTTGTGGGCAATTTTTCTTCTTCTCTTTGTTTGAACTGCACTTAGGTGAACGCTGAGGTGAAGGCCATCCAAAAAAATCAGGAAAGATACCTTGGTTGTGTATTGGACTGCTAAGAGTGAAGAGCTCGACATGGGGAGGCTGAGACTAAATGGACCGAGGAAATGACTATTTTAATTGCTCGTTTGAAGGCCGAGCTAGTGGCTAAAGCTCAAATAGAGAGGAAAGTTGGGGAGGCCAAGGCAAGGGAGCTCATCATACGTGAGCTAAAGTAGGAAAATGACTAATATCATTGTAGAGGTGAAAGAGGTGAAGGCGAAAAGGTTCGAGCGAAGATTCATGCCCATGGCAATCAATGTAGTTGAGAAATGGAAGGCTTTTCCAACATTTGACGTTTTGAACCAAGACGTTTATGCCATTACCCTGAATGAGGTCATCAACTTCATTGTGATGAAAGTGCCCATTTTGACACTGATTTCCTCCAGCTCAACACGACAATCTGATTATCCCTCAAGATGATCTCCCAGTATTACTTAGCTATTGGTGTAGTTTATTTCTTTAGCTTTTGTCGCACAATTTTCATTTCTCATCATTGAATCTGCCAATTAGTTGTATTTGTAGACCTCTAGAGCGAATGACTGATTAGTACTTAGCTCTGATTATTTTAGTCTATCTCATAGAATTCTTCACGGTGAATTTGTCTAAGTGCTATAGCTCAGGCAATCTTTATTTTTCTACTTAGATTTTGCGTAAAAAATTGACTAAGTACAATTTTAGCTCGAGCTACAGAAGAGAAAGCTTTGTGCAGCTGAAGAGCGGACTTTTAGATCGTGCTGCTAAAGAGCAGGCTTTGTGCCGCTGAAGAGCAAACTTTTGTCCAAGTGTTGTAGCCTTTACAACTTCAGACGATCTGAAATGCAAACTTTGTGCCGCTGAAGAGCAAACTTTTGTCTAAGCGTTGTAGCACTTACAATCTCAAATCGTTCTGCTGAAAAGCGGGCTTTATGCCGCTAAAGGACGGACTTTTGTCTAAGTGTTGTAGCACGTACAACCTCGGATCGTGCAATTGAAAAGTAAGCTTTGTGCCACTGAAGAGAGAACTTTTGTATGTAAAATTTTTTTTTGAAAGGTAATTAAATATTTTATTCATCAATGCATAATATACGAGAAGTGTATTATCAATTTAAATCAGAAAGTAACACCATGAAATTGGGCAACCCATCTATATGTCTAGTAGCCGCAGCATTATACTAAGTATACAATGTCAAATATAATCTGCTCTATTGTCCGTGTTTGATATTCAAAACAACAACTGTTTCTTTCTCTCCACACACACCATATGATGCAACCCGGAAAAAGGTCTCATACAAGTTTGTTGTCCTTATCTCGAGACTTTCTCCTCCATACCTTTTAACATAACTTTTGTATGTAAATGATAATGCACACTAAGAATAAAAATATGATGTAGATGATGCAACATGTATGTATTCACAATAAAATATAATAAAAATAGTAGAGCAACTTACACTGAGACGTGCACTAACACCTCCCTCCTTTTCAAAATAACATAAACCTCTGGAGTCTAGCAAAAACAAATATATATTTCCCCTTTTGCCCTTTTGACTTTATGCTAGATTGAAACAATTATTAAATGATGTTGAAAGTTTGAAACTTACTTTCTTTTTTACAAATGTTTTTTTTTTCTTATTTTTTAATTTAGATAAGGATATTATTATTTGATTAAAGAAAGCTAATTTCATTTTTTTTCCCTCTTCTTGAGAAAAGTGGTGATATTTCAATAATATTCGTCAAAATTCATTTTTTTATTTTAAAAAAAATGAACCAAATCTGTCAGAAAGAAAAGGAAAAAAGGAAAAAGAAATACAAAACTACTCAAACAACACCTTGTGTTTATTTCAATTATGAATCCCCTATCTATGTGTTTTTAGATTAAATTTATAACATTAGTATAAGATCTTTTCTTTTATATTGTATATATACGAACACAATAACAAAATGAAGTAAGACAAATATTTCAAACTTTCTTAAGATATTATAAACCATTTTTGAACTTCCACAAATTTTCGACATATCACAATATTTCTCTTCAAGTATTTACTAACATTTTTTGTACTATTGTGTTGATAAAATCGTTAAATATATTTAACTTCTTTGTAACGAGTTATATGGTTTTGTTAATTATGGTTGTGAACTCATTTACTACAAATATTTGACAAATGAACAGAACATGTTATAAAATAATTTAGTGAGGATAATTGTAAAAGAAAAATATGTACTAATTCAGAAATAAGGAGAAAAACGAGAAAAGAAACAATGTCCCAGTACAATTTACTAGGAGTTCCAAATCTTGGACAAAGACAAAAGAGTAAAATGCAAGATATGGAAAAGGAAGAGGGAGTCAAAAATAATAGACAGACACCATAAACGGTGTCACTAGTGCTGAAGGTTGTATGCAGGAGCCCATCTGAATGCAAGAATCAGCATCTAACTAGAAAATAGATTGGAATCATTTTCTTTCCCCGAAAGTATAGCATGATGAGCGCAATTTATGGAAGCTCCGGATGCAAGGGGAATAAGGATATTAAGAAAAAAGGATTTCGCAAGTATCTAAAACGACGATCCCTTTTGGGTAATTTTCTCTATATAATGAAAGAAGTAAATGGAAAAGTTAAAAGACGATAAATTCACATACATGGCAACAGTGAAAAGGACCCAGTTCCTAGGAATGTAGGAACATCAGCAGCACTTGGGGCAGTTTTTCCAATCCTGTCCCGCAGTGGAGGACATGTGGTCAGCATCAGTTGTTTGAGCAGCTTCACCAAGTGATCCTTTTCAATATGAGAGTACCTAGTAAAGTTCAAGGGCCATCATGCTCAAAATATAACTGCAAGACCAATGAAACCTAGCAAGGAAATTAACAACAATGCTCAAAAAAATAATTCAAAAATAAAAGAACCTCTTGTGAGTGAAGATAAAATCCATCAAGTACAGTCATACTCACAATATGAAAAACTTTATAGTCTTTCAGAGAGGAAATTTAAACCAGTAAATTCCTTGTTCAAGAGAAAGCACGACACTTGTCATTTTCTTATAGAAGATGGGCCAATTTTCTTTAGACAAACTAATAAGGGACTACAGAATCATTGTCGGGTGTGAAAGAAAATTGCAATTCACCTCGGTAACAGCAGCTGTTAAAATATGTAAACACATGCCAAGCTATTTGTTAGATGTTTTCTAAAAGACCAAACTACAATTACACCATATATTTACAAAAATCAAGCACCTGAGCTCAGTGGACACAAGAACTGAATCTTTTATTTTATAGTTCAAATCTTATCAGACTAGTATATCTATATTTACCTTCCAACCAAATTATCATAATTTAGAGGAAAGGAGTTTCCATCCTCATTTCCATCCCCACTTAGCACACCACTTCTTGAATACCAAGCATGATATCTCCTAGGTAAAAGCTCGTGTTCCAGAAGTTCATCCCAGAGTTTCCCAAATGCTTTTTGGCATGGCCCAGCTGATAGAAAATGCATAATTAGAAAATAAACTTCTCTGAGGTCAACATCTACATCCGCTGCAGTGGCATGATTGGCAGGATCTTCTTGATCTTCAACTTGCACCTTTCCAGATACCTTATTTAGAAAATTTACAGTAGCCATACTCACAGAAGGTGCATCGACAAAAGACGTGCACTTTCTATGATCCATGAGTTATGTGCAACCTGAAGCACAAAAACCATTCCTTAGGAGGCCTCCTTTTATAAATACAGGGATGCATGCTCAACAAAGAAACATTTAAGGAGATGATTTGAGCTAGTCAGAGAAGAGACATAGAACTCCAAATAAGACCAACGAAAAGACAAGGAAAGCATAGGCCAAATGCTAAGAGGTAAAGAAACCAATCTCTTCACTTACTAATCATCTTACAGTTACTGTAGTAGGCAAATTGCACAAGAAGAATAGGCCAAGATCCACGAGGTGAGAAAGCTATTTTATTTTAGTTAATTTCCATCTTTCATAGATCAATTATACTACTTAATATCATTATAAGGTCAAATAACTAACAGCCCCCAATCAGTCATTAATGTACGTGTATGAAAAGTATATAAGTCCTGAGGTTATTGTGCAATTTAAACTTAATCAAGAAGAAAATCTTGTCCTGAGGTTATTGTGCAATTTAAACTTAATCAAGAAGAAAATCTTGGAGATATATTACTCCTAGGAAGTTAGAGAAACAAAAAATCTACTCAAAGTTTTGCAACAAAACATTTCCAAATGATAGCTGCCACTTGCTACCCCACGTTGAGCATAGAAAGGCCATATAGTCACCTGATTAACTTATCCTTCGTAATCTGATCTTAAGATTACTTGCATAGTTTGTACAAAATTTATATCTCAGTCACCAGCCAAACAAAATTGAGTACTTCATAGGTATTATAAATTTGAACGAGAAAATGGAACCGTCACATCAAGAGTGGATGAATACATAATATGTTACATGACATCCTACATCTGTTGTGTACTCATCAGACACATACCCATGAACCATGTGTATGAGATGAAGTATGCAGGTCTCAGATGTTAACTGGGAGATTAACTGCAATCCTTTTCTTTCTTAACACGTTTCAATTCTCTCAACCAGAAACTATCCAATAACTAAACAAATGCCCCGTTAATTAGTCACAAGCTGCAGATGCGCCTAGATTTGCATGGGGCACAATAAGTAGATACAGTTTTCCACTAATATAAATGATACAATCAACAAAATCGAGAGGTTGACAAAATAATAGATCTTAAAGCAAGAGGACCAAACCGAAGTCAATTCAAGTTTGAGTGAAAAAACTAGTACGGTTGACAACAGATAAAAATTATTGAGGTATATGGATTGCCAACGATTGCATGAACCGAGATAGATCAATCAAAATTCTATGTTGTCAAATGTGATGGTACAAATTACTTCATTGTGTTGAAGACAGGATATTTACCCGTGGGCCATGCTGCAAAAAGGAACAGATATAAGCATTATCACCTATTATATAAATGTGATAATAAGTCTTGTGCCTTAATCAGTTTGGGAAACCCAACATATCCACGATGTGGACCATGGAAATGTATCCTATGAAATTAGGCATGCATGAGATATTCAATAAAACTATGAACTAGATTTGCACCGCTGTGCACGTAATAATCATGGCTCTTAGCATAACTATAACACCTTCAGCAATATGAGCCTCCTAGTTTGTTCGACGGGGAGGCAAACAAAAACTAAAACCTTCAATTGTGCGACTATCAATCTCCAAAAACAACTTTTTAACGAATGTGAATCGACCAAACCTTCCATGATGGAGTTCTCTTACCGAACCTAAATGGTTTATTTAGGAAAAATAAAGACCAACAACATCATGAACACATACTTGAAAGGTATCAAATCAGGAAAGTCGAAGTTCACGCACACAAGAGACGCAACAAGAAAGGTAATATACTCTGTTTCATAGCTTAAGTTTCTAAAAGGGCTTATGATGAGGATGCATTGAAATATCTAAGTACATAATAATATTAACTCTCTAAATATCCGTAACTTTGATCCTCGACTCAATAAACGCTGATGCTTGTCAATAATGAACCACCTAACAGTTAGCAGATACAGCTGCAAAAGTTTCGCATGAGTTGTCTCCTACTGTTTATGGGAATTAAAACAAAAACAAAAAAATCCAAATGATCAAGGAAATCTTTTCATCACCCACCTTCTTGGGGTATATTCATTCTTTGTATGCCTATCAAAAATAATTCTCAGCTCATTGCATGCTATTGCAAGAATAAATTAGAAATAAGTATAGCTCAATTATGACAACTAACCACCAAAAGCTTATTTTGAGCTATACTCCATCAGCCTAGATTCATTTGTTGGAAATGGAAAGCATATTCGTTATGGTTTTCCTACTGCCACAGACTGCTGTTCATCAACTCTGCAGATGAACAGCATTTTTCAACCCAGTATCATACTAATCTTATAACTTCTCCATTCAGCTTCAATAAAGCTGTCAATTTATCCCAAAATCAAAGCATTCAAATCACTATAACTCCTATCACAGTTTCATAACTATCCGCAAGTATCTTCGTACCCGCCAGAAAATATTTAGGGTTCACTTTTAATGAGCTAAACTGAAATTAGAACTGAATACTGACAAATCAAACAATGCATATTTCAATATACTCCGATTTTTACTCCAAAACGATAGATTACACGCCAGCGAATGAAACGACAGATAGTCTAACTACTGTATAACATAAAGATCTAATAGATTACCCAAGTACAAATTAACTAATAAAATCTGTATTCAGTTGCTAATACACATAAAAAAAACTTCGGGTTGAATTTCAATATACAGACTACAATCATAGAAATTCAATAATTTTTTCGAAGAAGATTTCAAATCAGGTACAATGTAAAACATGAATGATTTACCTTCCAAGAATCGGTAGTGAATAAAAAAATAGGTAGAATTTTTTTTTATGAGCATTTGGAATCAAATTTTTCTTTGTTGGATTTTTCCTTCGTAACAGTGTTGGAAGGAGAAAATGGGTTTGCGAGGTAATTGGGGGAATTTGTTAAAAAAAGTAGACTATTTGGACATGGCGTATATGTGAAATGACCTTTTAGTACGCTGAGCCTGTAGGATTTTTTATTGGCCTTAACCGTAATGTAGATAATGTTTTTGCGTCCGTCGGGGTTATACTAGTAATTTCCGTTCCCATACAGACAAAGGACGGTAACAAAAGTTGTAAAACGTCGCATTACTTCGTTTTGGCAAATTAGCTTATAAATAAAAATTGCAGTGAATTTCATCAAATGCGTAGATGATAATTATGAATATTTTATTAAAATTAATGTTTGAATTTATCTTTATTTATAAATTGTATTTAATAATGGGATTAGAGTCATGTTTATATAAACACAAATAAATAATTTTTTTAATTAATGGATTAGTTTCCCAACATGGAACATTTATTCACGATGAAAGTACCAACTTATCGTAGTCTTTCACATAGTTTTAATGATTTTTGTTGTTGAGCGAAATATCTGACAATAAGTTTAAAGTTAAAGAAGGTAAATTTTTGCGTACTAGACAAGAAGAGGGCAAGTTAAGACATGTATTTCTATTACCATGAAATTCATAAATGAAATAATTAATGATGGGGTTAGTTGTAATTATGAATCTTGTGTGTTTTCTAAATTTAAAAAAAAAAAAAAAAATTGTTCCTTTTTCAAAGTCTCAAAGGTGAACTCAAATTAATGATTTTCATAAGGTTTAGTCTTTTCAAAAAAGTTGAAGAATGTACTCGTGTACCACAATAAATAGTGTTGTTATACGAGTTCGTTGTAGTTAAAAATTTAAAATTGTATATGGAGTGTATTATTGAGTTTTTATAAATGGTAAAGTACAGATGGTCTTATCAAATTATCCTTTTTATGCTCAATTGGGAAAGATATAGGCGATTCAAACTATTAAGGCATGTTTGGAATTATTAATAAATAGATAAAAATGAGTTATTAAAAAGTGGATAGCGTTCCCCTTCCATCTGTTATATGTGTGTATGTATGTATATCATCCAACTAACCAATAGAATTGAATCTGTTGTCTGAGAATTGAATTGTAAGGTTGTTCGATGGAAATTCGTAATATGCTCCCCTCCCAATTGGCTCGTGTTTAAATAGAGTAGAATCATCTTTCTTTAAATGAGACATTACCGGTATTAGCAATGGTGAAATTGTTTGCAAGAGAATGTTGCCAAGTTGAGATATAAATAGAGGCATGCCACACATAGTAGAGAAATAATTGATGGCTTCCAACTTAAGCACCTTGAGAAATTTCGATTGTCTCATTTCTAGTGATTTCTAGTCCACTTGAGTAGTTCATAAAAAACGACATTCTTGTGCGCATAGATGATTTGTTTTCCCTTTTGGTTTCTGTCACATGGTGAGATACATTACTTCTATCAATGTATATATGTGTATATACATATACATCTTACACTCTGTTTAGAAAGAAAAAAAATTAACGATTTAATCTTTAAATAGATAAAATAGTAGTAGATAGTACTTATGGGTCTATTAAAATGTGCCATTGAAAATGAAGTAGGACAAATATATAAATAATAAAAAATTTAAAACTTTGTCAAATGGAGATTTATATTTATATATGTATATTTGTGTATACATATGCATTTTAGTTATTCATATTTTTCTCACTTAGAAAATATCCAATCGTTTTATAAAATGGATCTAAATTGTGATTTATATTTTCAAAATGGTCGAAAACCTCTCCAATAAAGAGATGCAAAGGAAATGCAAATTACATTTTTTGACAAAAAAATATAATCATTTAATCCTCATTATTTCCAAAATACATTATCTCTTTTTCTTGTCTACCACATATTTTTCAATAAAATAATATTATACGTGTTGCAAAACAAGCAAGATATCATATTCACTCTGATACCACTTGTTGTGTTAATTATGTCCAGAATATTTGATATCAATTGTTGAGAATTCAATAATTATGTATTGTTTGAATACCACTTGATGAAAATTGTTGAAGTTATATGACAAATGAATAATAAAGATAAAAAATATGATAGAGGTATTAAGAGATTTTATTGACTCAAAAATAATGGAGAAGAGAAAAAATTACAATGGATACTATAATTTTAGTAATCTATTTTCTTACACTTATGATATTGTATAAAAGAGCCTAATATTTATATGGAATATAAAAGGGACGTCCAAACCCTCTTACTAGAATTGTTGATGAAGTAGGATACCAAAAAATTGAATCAAAAACGAAAAAGGAGAGAAAAACGCGGAAAACCCAAACGGGAAATGTGGAGCCGCGGCGCCTATGCCCGGAGCCGTTTTGTCGAAATTTTTTTCCCAATTAGTTTTCTCCATCTTGAATTATTCTTCAAGCCCAATACCAATTTTCAACTCCCAATGAGTTTCCAAAACAAAACTATAACTTGACATAGGGCTTCAATAGTATTTCAAACTTAAATTCTCCTTGACGTGCACTTCAATTAGAATTCTTCAATACTTCAAATAAGGAATTCGGATCACATCCAAATTCTAACAATCTCTACTTTGACACAAATTTCACTAAGAAATGAACTAGTTTCTTCAACAATAACCAAAAATTACAATACTTCACATCTTCCAATGAATCCAAGTACTACTCTACGGAATTACCTCATATTCCCAAAAAATATAATGATTTTATACTTTACCAAAATGGGTTGTAACATACCCCAAGGCAGAATCAATACCAAATGATCTTACTGAAGGCCCATTCCTAGATTGAACACCTTCTACTCCACTTAAAGCATGCTCAACAAAATCAGCACCCACATACTATTTTCTATTGGGTCCGTACCTAGTAATTGAATACAATGGCACCGCAGGTGATGGTGACAAAGCGGCATTATCCATATCTCCTGAACTCTTCTTAGCAGTATTTTTCAAATTCGACCATTTATGAACTCCTAAATGTATTGTACCAAATTGAATGTCCACCGCGGTACTGAAACTGTGTTGATTTGACTCTTCTAAATTCTGCATGACCCTGCAAGATGTATAATTGAGACATTTTTTGTCCCTCCAATACAACATGGGCACCTATACAAACCTTCAAATCTCCACCTCCACCAAAGAACTCATAACCTTTTGAATTAAGGATAGACAACAAGATGAGATTCTTGTTCAAATTCGGAACATGTTGAACGTAGCCAAGCGGGCAACGAACAAAATAGGATCAAGGCCAAATCTTCTTCATCATACCCTACTTTCAAAGTTTCCAAATCAACGACATCTCTTTAAATACAGTCAGTTGATCTTATGATCATCCATCTGACATTCAATGAGAGTATAAACGTTGTTTGAGGTTCAAATTGCTTGTTAGACTTTTAGTCATGCACAATTTCTCAAACTTCAACCATAGAGCAGCTGTTGGAACCTCATTCAAAATGTCCTGAAGAATGGCATTCGATAGATGAAGATAAATGTGAGAAACTGCATTCTTATCCTTTCGTAATTTCTCCTCCGCGATCAAAGTTGTAGGCATCTTATCAATTCCCAGCAACATATCATCCAAATCCTGATGTGCGAGTACTGGACGCATCTTAACTTGCCATATCGAAAATCTAGTGCTCTGATCCAAAAGTAAAATTTAGTGATTCATGGAAGCCATTACGAACAAAAAACCTTAAACAAATCAAACCCTTTCGCTCTTGCGGAACTGTTGAACTTAGACTCTGATACTACTTGTTGCAAAACAAGCAAGATACCAAATCGCTTAGATACCACTTGTTGTGTTAATTATGCCCACAATATCTGATACTAATAGTTGGAAATTCAAGAATTATGTATTGTTTGAATATCACTTGATGAAATCAACCACCGAAATGAATTGTTGAAATTATATGGCAAATAATGAAGTATTAGATCGAGAAAAAGAATAATAAAGATAAGAAATATGACAGAGAACTTAAGAGATTTTATTGATTCAAGAATAATGGAGAAGAGATAAAATTACAATAGATCCTATAATTCTAGTAAACTATTTTCTCGCACTTATGAAATTGTATAAAATAACCTAATATTTATAGAGAATATGTAGGGGACGTTTAAACCTTCTTAGTAGAGTTGTTGATAAGTAAGATGCCAAAATATTGAATTCAAAACGAAAAAGGAGAGAAAAAACGGAATACCTGAATAGGCAAGGTGGCGCTCTGACGCCGAGCGTTCTGCCAAATTTTTTTTTTTTTTTGTTCCCAAATTGTTTTTTTCATACCGAACCTTTCTTCAAGTCTAATACCAATTTTCAACTCCCAATGGACTTCCAAAATTCTTCAATACTTCAAATAAGGAATTCGGGTCACACCTAAATTCTAACAACACGCAAATCTAAAATTTCTCCTTATTTTTTAACCACACATTCTCCATCAATCTATTATTCCAAAATTCATTCTTATAATAAAATGGGACTCGAGCTCAAAATGTGTAAATTTACGTCTTTTTATTATTATTATTATTTTTACGTCCACAAGATACAAAAAGTGGATTTAGATCTTTCAATTGTAGCAAATTTTGAATTTAGATATATCGGGATGTATATGATGATACAAAAGTGATTTTAGAGTTACCAATTTACATATAATTTTATACCATCATTGAAGATGCTCTTAGAACCATTTCACTTCTATTTTCACATCACTACCTTCCGATTTCTAGTTACTACGATACATTTTCAATTTACAAAATGGTAATTATATTGTCACCACAATTTTTTATTTTACACCACATTATATACACACCTCATATAAAACACTTTTTTTTTTATAATACACCACAATTATTTTGTAAATATACCCTGAAAGGCTCATCATCATGAATTATTACTATTTATTACATAAATTTGTATACTTCCCTTTGAATTGAATTAAATCGAAAAATAAATCAACAAAAGTTTGAGGATATTACAGTATAGACTAAGACAATTTTAGCTACTCACCCTAATAAATTGGGAAATGAAGAAATTTCAAGGAATCAAATTAGTTTAGATTATTCAACTTGAAATGAATGATATTTAAACGACATGTTCAACGTGCACTATGGACTACTATTGTCCCCTTGTCAAGAAGATATTTTTTAGGGCAGGCAGAGATGATGACTAACGTCACACAACTTTCTTTTTATCGAATTTTTGGCTTTCCGATGACTGCTAGACAGAAGTAGCTTGCCTTCCTAGAAATAAGCAAAGACTACGCCAGTAGAATACCAAATATTTTTAATTTAATAAAAAATAATTGTATATAATCTTGATCTGGGGTATTTTGCGGCACGACTTGGATGCATCAATGGCTCGTGAAGTTCAAACATGTACATGTGAACATGAAAAAAAAAAATGAGGTGCAAATGCAAGAAGAATGAATTAACGCAGTAACATTTTTGCACTGACCAGGGGATCCTGGTGGCTTCATCTTAATTTTTTGTATGCAATGATATAATAATAGTAAACCGAGTTCAGCACAAAAGAAAAAGAAACAATGACACAGATTAACTATGCTCGACCAATAAAATACAGCTATACAATAGTCAATATGCTAAGAGAATGTTAGATATATAGGATCTGTTCCGAGTCCCATTTTTTATTTAGGATATATTTTGGAACAATAGATTGATAAAAAATATGTGATTATAAATGAAGGAAAAATTTTTGGATTGCGTGTAATATTATTTTATTAAAAAATATGTGATTGAAAAGAAGAAAGAAAAAATGTATTTAAAAATAAAAATCAAACAAAGGCATAATATTTGATAAAACTTGATAGTATAATAAACGATATTTTAATTTATTTTTCTTTCTTAAGGCAAAACAAGTAAGAATTAATCTACTTGTATTTTTTTTTTTTTACATTGTGAATGACATTCCCTATATGTAAGAAATCTAAAAGAATGTTTAAAATCAATTATCATGATTGGTGTTATATCAAATAATGTCAAATTTAATGTCATCCATAAAGTATATATAGTAAAACTGAACAAGTAACTCACATTGGAGGACTAGATCTTAGCATCTCAAGGTTCTTTCCTCGAGTAATTAGCACATAACATCTCAACTTTACTAATACTGTAGAAGACGTCATTACTTTTCATTTTTTGGTATTTTCACCATTATTTCCCCATTTCATTGCGTAAAATGTTATTTTTATCAAGATTGTGAAATAATGAATATACCATTCTCTTTAAATAAAAGAAAAAAAAACTAACTGTAACCATAGTTCCAAATTTTTTAAAATGCACAAATGAGTCACAAATAAATTATTAAAATGTAATTAACACATAATGTCTCTACATTTTTTTTGACATTTTTGCCCTTAATTTTAAACATTTGATTGCTCAAATCATCATTTTTATCAATTTTCATCCAATTTTTCAATAAAAGACTATGAAATGATGAATATACCCTCCTAATTAAATTAAAAAATAAAGAATTAATTACAATTATAGTCTCAATTTTTTTTAAAAAGTACAAACGAATCTCAAATAAATTATTAAAAAATTAAAATTGTTATTTTTTTAAAAAAAAAAGTGCAAAAGAATCCTAAATACATTATTAAAAAAATTAGAAATTAGTATTTTTTTTCTAAAAGAAAAGTGAGAACGAATCCCGAATAAATTATTAAAAAAATAGAAATTAGATTTTTTTAAAGAAATTGTGAACATGTCCAATAAATTTATTAAGAAATTAAAAAAATAAAAATAATAAATAGGAATGTATATTCATCATTTTACAACTCTTTATTGAGAAATTGAATGAAAATGGATATAAATGATGATTTGTGTAATCAAATGTACAACTAAGTGTGAAAATATCAAAAAAAAATTGAAAAGTGTGGACGTTTTCCGTTATAATAGTGAAAGATATGAACATTATATGTTAATTATCCGTTTAGTAATTTATTTGAAACTTATTTGCCCATTTTTAAGAAATTTGGAACTATGGTTGTAATTAGTTTTTCCTTTTTCCTTTATTTAAAAAAGAAGGGTGTATTACACATTTCACAATTTTTAATTGAGAAAATGGATAAAAATGACATTTTGAGCAATGAAAAGTGGAAATAAGGATGAAAAAAATCAAAAAATGAAAGATAAGAACGTTTTTCACAATAATAGTGAAAGATGAAGACGTTATGTGCTAATTTCCCTATATCCTCATATATCTAGCACTTGCAGAATTTGATCTTATCCAACTGTAAGCAATACGCTTCATGCATCGATGAAACAGATGTCAAAAGTGTTTGGATGGATCTGCCACACATTTAAGGCTCCATATCCCTCTAAACATTCTTTCAACTGGACTTCAATGTACCCCTGTTTCGAGCAAATACAAGAAAACAAGGCCACTAAAATCAGTGTATCATGAGAACCAATGTTCTAAAATGTACGAATATGCTTGATACTTTTTCAAAATGCCTGGCATATAGGATATGCATGTGATAATACGGTCAACTCATTTTGTCAATCGCATATGCCCGCTTAAACCCAAAAATGCGCATATATTTATGTTAAAAATTATGTTAAAACTAGCCTAGCAAAGTCTGATTCATTTTTATAACTTAAAAAAAAGGGTAAATTGAGTCAAACAAATATCAAATTAACCCAAATCACCCAAACTAAAAAACTATATACAACAATTTATAGAGTTTTGACATTTAAAAAAAAATCATAACAATTTTTTGTAGAGCTGCAAACTATCAACGCCGAGCCCAAGTCGCCTTCTTCGATTTTTCTCCAATTTTACTAGCAAGTGATGCTGGTAATGAATAATCTTAAATTATTGATGGTTGTGATAATGAGGAAATTAATGATGTTATCCTATTATTTACAAATATATTAGAAATTTTCGAATTGAAATAAGGAGACTGGTGAAGATGATTTTACATACACGAAAGATGACTTGGATGAAGAGGAGTTTGCATTAGAATCCAATGGAGTTAAAAAATATTTAGAATTTTTTAAATTGACGTTCGTGTCTAATCTAATTGTAAAAATTGATTACCAAATAAGAGCATTATGTTTTTGTTGAAAAATTGAATATGTATACAAATTAAGCAATTGTAGTATTCATGATTTTGAGCAATATTTGTTTTTTAAATTTAGAAGAACGTCTATAAGTTTAAAGAATGCATTATTTAATATATTTATTAATTTAGAATATTAAAAATTGAAAAACGCATGCATAATTACGTATATGCTTCACATAAACACGCATATTCCTATAATGCTTGATACTCGACCGAAATGCATTGTCACGCATTATGCATTTTAAAACCTTGACTAGAACCCACGGGCAACTATACAAGCAGTAGACAATCAGTAAATAAGAAGTATAATTTTGATTAAGCTTAATATATTCTCATATGCATTATATACACCAAAAATGTGTGCAATTACCAGCTCTTTTTCATCACACTTAAAACTATGAAAATTCAATTTTTTTTTTCCTGATTTTATGAAACAGTTTAATTGTCGTTTAATAGTTTCATTTGACAACACTGAATTATTCAAACTGAAAAGAAAATGAGAGCAGTGTAGTAGAACCACCAGTGTGCACTCCCAAATGGACAGACCTTCAATTGAGTTCAAAATTAAATTACTGATACTATCCCAATTCCTTTTGGAATTTTCAAGCTTTCAGAAACTAGCGTTTCTTGAAATCCAGTTAAGTGCGTGGGCATAGCTCAGGTTCATCACGTAAGATTGAATAAATATCAGAAATTGCATCTAAACCAGATCGCTGGCAGTCATCAGAATACAAAGAAAACTTTGACATTTGCATTAATCCAAGTGCCTCATCCACATCACTCTGAGCAACAGTATCAGAAAACCTGAGTGTCGCAAGAGCCTGCAAAGAAGCAGATTAGGTTCCACGGTAATTAAGAATAAAGATATAAAAACTAAAGTAATTTATCATGAATCATTTCTTCGAATAACAGAAGACCATTGACCGTCTTAGTCCACTAGTTTAGTAGATTAATCTTGCACTGAGTTTCGTATCATTCTATTTCCATTCAGGCTATACATCACCAGTAACGGAAGTCTTCATTTGTACACTAACATATGGAAGTGTTATGTGATAAGTGAACTAGAAACTCACAGCTGATATCCTAAGAATGCTGAGCAGAGTTCTAACAGATGTATAAGAATGGGGAGTATTTGATCTCGCCTCTTCTTGCCTGATGCTGGAATAGGCACTAGCTATATATTCCTCCAGTTCCTTTGGGACAGAGGAAGACAGTTTCCTTGCAGCTGAAATATATGCCCTGGCAACCATTTTGATAGAGAATGTGTGGTAAACAATTGTTGGAAAAATGAGTATGTGGCTGACTTTGACATGAGTTTTGAGTGGGACTGTTTGGCTAATTTGGAATATAAAGAATGATTTGTGTTCTCCTCCGTGAGTACATCAAAATCATGTATTTACTTGCCAAAATTGATGCTCGGATGTATAAAAAATTGAAGCTCAAAGTATATCAATTAAAAGGAGTTTGTGTTGGTGGGAAAACTAGAAATGTGTTTGTCCC
>CAIGRB010031230.1:0-19165 GCA_903798255.1 Fraxinus quadrangulata | reverse complement strand
TTTTTTTTTTTTTTTTTTAATCAAATAATTATATTTTTGAAGTTAAGAAAGCATTGAAAAGTTTCTGAGTTATTTAGGTTGATCAAAACATAGATTACTATAGAGTTGGTCATAATAACAAGGCATATCTCCAAAAATGAATGATTCGGTAAGATCAATTGCGGAAGAAGAGGCCTTCTATTAGAATCTGTTGGTAATATCATGATGGTCAATCCAACGACCTAGAAAGTGTAAATGCTTCAGTGGCAAATCGAAAAACAATCATTGGTTGACATTACTATATTGAATACATGATGTCATACATGATCATACATAACGATTTATGCATGCTTTTCATTTATAGATAGTATGATGGTTTTGAATTATTGACACAAACGTAACTTGTCACATTTTAAAATTTCTATCACTTTTTTTAGTATTTCTCAATTTTTTAAATTTATGTCACTTCCAATTTATAAGCTGTTGGATTCTTAAAATGAAATTTTATCACATATTTAATTAATAGAAGTGAAACACAATCATAAAAGAAAATCAGTCATCCCTGAATTTATATTTAGAATTTGATTGGTCTTTATCATTTTTTTGAGTGTGTATGATCCCTTTTTTGAAATATCACTTTTTGAATTTTCATCACCCTTTTTAATTTCAGTCATTTCCAACTTATATGTTATTGTGTTCCTAAAATGAAGGCATATTCTATGTTTAGTTGATACAAGTGAAATGTAATCACAAAAAAACAACATGCAGAAGAAAATCAACCATCCATGATCTATTCTAAGGTTTTGATTGGCGTTTCTCTTTTTTGAATGTGTATCACTTTTTTCAATTTTTGTCATTTATTGAATTGCTTTCATATTTAATGCCATATAAAAACATATAATTTAATTTCTATCATTTCCAACTTATAGGTTGTCATGTTCCTAAAATGAAGTCATATTCTATGTTTAGTTAATACAAGTGAAGCGTAATCACAAAAAGATAATATGCAGGAGAAAATCAACCACCCTTGATAGCTTTGGTTTTCTTTCTTTTTTGAATATATATCACTTTTTTCAATTTTTGTCACTTTATTGAATTGCTTCCATATCTGATACCCAAAAAAAAAAAAAAAATACAGATCATTTAATTTTCTGAAGCTTGTTGTGTCATTTAACATGTTATGCCACTTTTTAAATGTGAATTAAGTTTCCACGATATAGAAAAATGACATTGTACATAACAGACATTGTATAACACTTTTTCTTTATGTCACATTTTATTAAAAAACGACATTGTATGCATTTTTAATAATTAAAAAATAGTGATACTTGACTTTACATAATATTTGTTACTTCAAAGTACTTTTCATATATTTTTTAAAAGACCCTTGATTTTCAGGGTATTTTGTAAGTTGACCCAAAAATATATATACCGAAAAATCTTAACGTTATCCATCAAATTTGAAAATTCTAATTCCAGTTCAAAACAGCTATTTTTGAATTTATAGAGAACATCTCATCATACATGTGAAAACAGAAAGTGATAATCTAGGCTAATAATTTAAATAATGATTAATAGCAGAAAATCTCCCCTAAAAAAATTTTCATGTGAGATATACATTGTACCTATTGAAAATTGCAGAAAACCCCATGTTTGAAACTTTCTGTGCAAAAAACCTGCAGTCATCAAGATTCATTAAATTTGCCGTTAAAAACAGTAAAAAAAAAAGTCTAAATTAAGAAGGTATAACTACAATTTCAGTACCCGAACTTTTTATTTTTTCTCCAACAACAATCTCAAATCTTTAAAATTTTATATTTCACCCCACCCCCACTCCATCTTCTTCCTAAAACAAATAAAAAATAACAAAAGGTTGCTCTTTAAGGTCCATTAATGGAGCTTCCCATTTCCACCCTGAAAAATTGATCCCCACCCTACAAAACAAATCTTCATTCTATCAGACCAGAGCAACATGGTAGGCCGTAACAACGTTGACAAGCAAAAAATATGAGAAAGCGTTGTTCCATTGTAGTGGTCTCCTGACCCTTCGAAAATTCAATGATAAAATATTTTTTCGACCCCATAGCTAAATAATGAGTTAGATATCATGATTCCGACCATTAGAAACTTGGATTTCCCCAAAATGTGGAGACCTTTTTTTTCCTGCCCTACTATTTGAGTATTGTTCAAGATAGAGACCCACAAAAAAATGTCCTAGAGAGTTTTGATTATAAACTCTACAATCGAAATGATATAAACAAGATTTTGGGTCATAAAGTCTTCGTGTATTTTGTCAAGGATTCGGCCTGCCAATGCTTTGGCTAGATGGCGTCCAAGAAGAAGTATATCTTCACCATTGATGATGATTGCTTTGTAGGATCCAAAACTCAGTTTTTACATTTCTAGAATTGTTTGTGTTTGGGTTTCAAATTGGCCTTGATCTGTTGAATTTTAATATCAAACACTGTATTTTGTTTTGTATGTAAAAGACTGGATTTGAATCTATATGGTGTGGATTTATATGATAATTTGTTAATGATTTTGATTTTGAGGAGTATCCCAGAGTTCTTAATTTAATTGGATTTTTTGGGTTCAATTTTGGTTTAATTGGGTTTGGTTGAAAGTGGGGGAAGAAGATGAAGTGGAGTTGAATGGAGTGGAGTGGGGTGGGGAGGAAAATAAAGTTTTAAGATTTAGGATTGTATGTGACACATAAAAAAATGGGTACAATTTATAAAAAAAATAAAAACTTTGGGTATTGAAATTACGATTATTCCTTTTTAATTTTGACATTTTTAACTGTAAATTTGACAGATCTTGACGAAAAGTGGGTTTTCACACAAAAAGTTTTAAATATGAGGTTTTTTTTGCGATTTCCAACAGGTAAAGATTATATCGCACTTGAAAACATTTTTTGGGGATTTTCTGTTATTAATACTTTAAATAATTTAATACAAATAGTATTATCAAATAAAAGGATGATTTATCTCATTTAACAAAACAAAAAAGTTATAAAAGAAAGATAGAAAAAAAGAAACAAAAATTAATATACTTTTGGCTCGGCCGGTATAAGCACGAGCTCGGCTCGTGCTCGTCACGAGCCTAGCTCGGGCTCGTTTGTAATGAGCCGAGCTTCGGCTTGGCAAAGCTCGGCTCGTGAGCTCGTCAATTTTTTTTTTTTTAACTAGGTATAACCTTTAAAAAAATAAAAAAAAAATAAAAAAAATTTGACGAGTCGCTCGTAAAAAAGGAGCCTGCTCGGGCTCATCTTTTTGACGAACCCGAGCGGCTCGTGGCTCATTTTTTACGAGCCGAGCGGCTGAGCCGACGAGCCGCTCGACTCGTTTGTTACCTCTACATTGCCTGCTCAAACACCATAGTCCAACTCCTTCGACTCCATCGCCATCACAGTCAAATCGCCGCCACCTTGTCCCATTTTCTACTTTCATAAAATCTTCTTCAATCTTGATTTAATTTTAGGAGTGTTTGGACTAAAGTAGTGATGGAAAATTTTCCGACTCGAACTAGGCAAGAGATCCGTGCAATGGATTCCTCGAAAATAACCCAATCTCTTTAGTTTATTTTTATGGTTTTCAATTTAAATGTTACTTTAAAAACTATATTAAGCCCATGTTTGGTTCAATTAAAAATTTGATTAACATCTAAGTATGTGATACACAACTTTTCAATCACAAATTTATCAAATTTTATCAAAATTTACTAAAAATCTGACTTTCATTTAAACCAAAGAGGGCTAAAATACAAATCATAATAAATTGGATGAAAAATGGAGATTTTTTAATGCTCATCCAGTTCCATCCTATCTATTCCCGTCGTCATTTCTAGAACTATGAATTTAATTCAAATATTATCTTGTTTAATCTTGACGCCGTCATTTTTTAGAAAAAGTCACCCATATTGACATTATTTTTTTCATTTTCCGTATATTGCTTTATCTTTATTTTTTGTTTATTTAATTTCAAAATATAAACGTTGACGAATTCAGAATCTGAGTTCAGTTAGAGCAGACATTGACCATGAACCGTCAATAATCAACGATGTCGTTTATTACTATTTGCCTTATTATCTCTTATTTTTCGATTAAAATTGATTCTAATATTTGCCTTTTTTTATCTCTTTCCCCTTCTTATTCAACGGCATTCTCTCTTTCCCCTTCTTAATTCCTATTCTTCAATTTTCTCCTCTCAAGACAGTCTCACTTAGTACATTTCTTCTAAGTCCTACGTATTATTAACACATTATTCTTCTACTTTCTTCCCTCAAAATCATAGATTCATAATAACTTAACATACCATTACAGACCACAATCAATTAGAATGTAAGAAAGTAAAAAATTGGATTCCACATAAAATTGAAGAATTTAAGAATTTTGCTTTCTTGTGTTTCAATGACAAAAACCATTATCAGTCAGCATTTCAATTTCAACGTATTTAACTAGTATTGTAAAACCCAGGAGAAGATAAATACCTTATTTTCTTCCAATTTGGTGGGGACCAAAAACAGAGACGGAGAGCTGGAGAGGCTCCTGTCAGGGCTCGCCGACAACAGCAGCAGTCACAGGGAACTGGGAAGGCCGGCGACATGTGTAGTGTTTGGATTTCAAGGAAGAACAGCCAACAAGGGTTTGCAAATGTAATTGATTTGTTCAATTGGAATGTCGTGTAATGGAATTCTTAATAGGTATTTGGGCATGATTTTATTTAAAAAATAAGAGGTCCAAAACTTAAAGAAAAAAGGGCCAAAACATCAACTAATTGTAAACCTGCGCGTGTTGTTTCATCTTCCTCCCACTTTTCCATCCGCGGCCACTATAAACGCCGATGGAGCTAGCACGCGCATTCGCGCTCCCTCGTCGGGTGTTGTCTCCGCCACTATATATAATGGAAAAATTGCCTTGTTGAAGAATAGTAACTAGGTTATTATAGAAAATGGTAAAATTGTCCAAAAAGGGATAAAAGTGCTATCAAAATGAAAGATTGAAGATATAAATGCTACTTTTTAAAGGTTGGCAACAAAAGTGGAACAAGAGCCAAAGGTTGAGGACATTTACTGCTATTTGAACTTATAAAAATAGAGTATCGGCATTCTAAAACATTTGAATATCACTATCCAGAAGTACATATGAAATCGGAGCTTCCATTTGTAGCTTCAAATGTTTTGATACTGGGTTCATTTTCTGTTTTTTGAATCACCATTTATTCCTCTGTCCCTCTATATATGCACACTTATGCATAAACATTAATATACAATTTTGATGTCAAAAAATGACATGACAACTCTTTGATCAACTTTTACGGATAATTTGAACTAAATAAGAGAATTAGATTGCACGACTATTACAATATTAGAAAGAAATATTAGTTCGAAATCAATGTCACTTTTCATCCACTCTAAGTGGCTTTATATATGCAATTGGAATGAAACAAGTTGTCCTAGTCATGTCAAGTTAGAGTATTTAGATGTAGGAACTTGTGCAACTACCCATTTGATGGAATTTGATTGATTGATGAGGTGTTGTCATGATGATGCTTAAACCTTAGGCACATGCCTTTAGTTGTCTTGTCACCCTCTTGATTTGTTGGTTTGTATGACGTTTTCATTAAGGGAATACATCTTTTATGTTAGGTAATTTTGATATCAAATAAATCCAATGTTGACTTGTCAAATCGATTTAAAAATATATGATTCGTTTGGAACTTGTTGTTGTGACTATCTAAAATAATCGACCTAATAACACACTATTAACCCACGAAAAGAAGTTAGACCGAATAATACATTCAGGGCCCGACCCACTTAATTACCCTAAGTGAGTACTAAATATATATTGGCCCGCTTTTGGTGAGATATAATACATACACATGGTTTGTTCTTAAGCCCCTTTTGGTGAGATTTCGACTACTTCTGTTATACCCCATGTCATACAATTCAAAGGTCAATATTATTTATTTAAAGTCAGAGTCAGAGTCAATTGGAGACTTAATTGGAATAAAATATTTTATTGGGGTTTATCTTATAATTTACAATATTTGGGGGTTTAAGGTGAATTAAATTTAAAGTTGAGAATGTACTTACATATCATTGGAAGTTATAAGATGAAATGTTGTATTATATGAAGGTTGGAGGACTTCCTTTGCAATTAAGAGTTAGTGCCCTCTAACTAATATTCATTTAACCCATTTCTCATTTCTATTCTCGCACAGAAGCTGGAAACGGTGAGCATAGCAGACCCGAAAAAAAATAAAAATAAAAAAAAAAAAGAAAAGAAAAGAAAAGAAAAGAAAAAGAAAAAGAAGGGGAAAATGGGAAGAAGAAGGAGTAAGTGTTGATTTCCTCAATATTGGGTTCAATTTATCTATTTCTTCAAGAGATAAAGGAATAATTTATATTGAATTTTCTAGGGTTCTAAGTGGTTAAGTTAATTTCAGATTGAATGAAAGAGTATGATTTCAAGATGATCTTTTAGATTTGTGAAAGATTTTTGTATCAAGGTAAGTTATAACATTTTTGGCAAACCCTAAAGTTTTTAATTGGGTTCTTGTGTAAAGGTTGTTTGGGGAAGATGATAGTGTTGATGAAATACTCACTTGAAAGAATGAATTCACGGAACAAGATGTAAATTAAATTAGTGGAAGTATGATTTCAAGTTTTCACTAGATGGAAGATAGGATAATTATTTTATGCTTGGGGTGAAGGTTATTTTGATGAATTAGCTATTCGAAAATGGACTAGAAAGTGGAATTAGCTTCGAGTGATTAAAGAAAATTTGGGGAAATTATTCCAGTTCCGAGAAATTAAGTGTTAGTATTCGATTATTAATATTCAGAGTTACTAAGTATGATAGTGGTTAAATTGGTTATTTAAAAAAAAAAAAAAAGGTTGAACCCCAACCTTGAGGGTCCCCCACCGCCCCACCCCTAGAGCATTGTGGAGGAGGTAAATCGCGGGATGTATCTCAGCAAATCAGGGTACAAGAACTGTCATACTGGTGCTCACAAATAGTCTAATTCCAGACCTTGTAAGAGGTAGGAATCGAATCCTCACACTGTGGCTGCCAGCTCAGTAGAGACTACCTCACTCATGTCCTTTGCATCACTGTGCTATTTTACATCTTATTTCAGGTAGTGAAGAAGAGATTGGAAAAGCCTATTAGTCATCCTGGCCTATAACTTGTATTAAATAAGTGGATATCTATTTTTTTTAAGATAAGCACTTATTTATATTATATTAGTTCTCAACCTTATATGAAATAATTGTTATTATATTTCTTATAGTAAATCATATAAGCTGTAAAAGTTATTTATTTCATATGATTGATTTAGAAAGCATGATTTCCAAAATAAAGTTATTTTTTTAAAATAAGCAATTATTCTAAAAGTTAAATTTAGTTTAATTAAACAATTTCATTGGCTTAGAATAACAGTATTAAATATTTCAAAATATCTAAATTTATTTTTTAAACCATCGGAAAGCACCCAAGTGAATTTACCCTAGTCTACACTTGTGTGAATGTGCTTCCACAGTGTATGAGCTCATATCGTTATTTTATCATTACTGTATTGGTGTAAATGTGTGTTCACAGTATATGACAGTTATGTTGATTTTACCTGCTCTACACTATTATAAATGTTTCCATAGTGTATGACCGAATTATAACCTTCGGACAGACCTGTGCGTGTATGATCAGAATTTCAGAATTGAATAGCTTTGCCATATATATCGATACTAATTGAACATGAGTATTGTTATTTTGGGTACCTTTTGTGTGATTTTTTAGTATTATTACAGCTTATCAGATTTCAGATTATATAATTCAATTTATTCAGTTCATAGAATAAAGATTTCAACTTATAGTAGGGAGTAAAGATAATATTTCATAGATTTTCGTGGATATCAGATTATTTATATTTATTATATTTTACAGTTGTTTATTTTGAATAAAGAACAAAGGATTTTACGATTCTATCATGTTTCAATTTTTAAAGTTATTACCAAACTTCTGAATTTCTTAAAGTTATAAAAGAGTAAATGAAGTTTTACAATAACTATGCACAAATAGGAAAAGTTGCAAACTATCCTTTCACTGAGTTACAATATCATATATTTTGTCATTAATTGTATGACTCATTTTGTCAATTTAAATATAAGCTGTAGTTTGGCAGGTAAAGCATGTGTTATTAGTGCAATTCAGTCGAGTACCTTTTTGGTATTATTTTTTAGTATTATTACAACTTATCAGATTTTAAATTATAGAATTCAATTTATTCAATTCATAGAATAAATATTTCAACTTATAATATTAAGTAACGGCAGTATTTCATAGATTTTCATAGATATTAGATTATTTATATTCGTTATACTTTACAGTTGTTTATTTTGAATAAAGAACAAAGGATTTTATGATTCTATCATGTTTCAATTTTAAAAATCATTACCAAATTTCTGAATTTCTTAAAGTTATAAAAGAGTAAAGGAAGCTTTATAGTAATTATGTACAAATAGGAAAAGTATACTTATTTGCAAATTATCCACTCACTGAGTTACAAGTTCATATATTTTGTTACATTTTTCCTTATCAGATAGTAACTAAGTTGAGCAGCATTGGAGCATGTTGATCCATCGAGTTGAGCCACACATTGTCATTAATTGTATGACTCATTTTGTCAATTTACATAGTTCATATTTATTTTTGGATACATGTATGTTTTGTCAGAAAAATTAATTTGTAATTCATGTATACATATCATGGGCACATTGCATATTGAAAATTTTGAGTACATTTGAGACTTTTGTTTGTAAAATAATAGTAAATATCAATTTACCAGTATTATATTTTGAATAGTTTGAGTTTTGAGGGGTTGGTGTAGCATACTTTAAATTATATGCACCAGTTTGAGAAAATTGATTATTATTCAGGTGCTTTTAGTCTATATTACAAAGGAAACATTGTCAAAATTTTTATAAAAGTATATCATAATCAAAACAGGTCTAAGTTGCTTTGGTGGTGGATTCGACTTTTAGCTGGTATTTACCATCGACGCATGACACGTGTCGAGTCCACTATAGTGATATGGGACGAACCGTATCAATTGGTATCAGAGTCATGGTCATAGAGTCAGCTTGCATTACATTTATTTTGTTTTCTTTCTCAACATATCATGCATATTTTGTAGTTGGTGGTCATGGCTCGTGGTGGTAAGACTCGTAGGCTCCAAGTATACGGTATCGCGAACAAATAATAAAGTGATAAGTAGGATATCATTCCACGAGGACCACATTCTTAACCTACTATCAATTAATATTGACTCTAATCAAATAGCCAAATTTGTTTGAAGAAATTATAGTTATTTATCTAATTAAGCTAAGTATTTTAGTAAGCAAATTATGAGCTTTTGTAAATTTAGATGAGAAGGTTACTAAGACCTCGAACCCCCCTTATCTGTTTCAATATAATTAAATAACATAACAATATGTGCGAATCTTTGTTAATCAATGTTACTAAGTTAATTAAAAGAATCTCTCTATGTCAATTAAATATATTTTCTCATGTGATCTTATTTTTATATAAAAGATGTGATTATGAAAGCATGCAGTAAAAGCGTTAGAACATCTATAAAAATTATGCAAAGTATAGCAATATATCTTGATTTCCTATTAAACATTACAATGGTTATAAAATGATATCTATCCTATTGTCTCGTTCGGGAAGAAATAAAATTTACAATTAATCCGATTAATGATCAAGTAATTGAAAATGCATTAAATCATATAACAATCATCCAAGAATAAATATATATTGGACGTCAAATTATTTAATTAATATTAAAAACTTCATAATAAGGGTTAATCAATGTCTTAATTATTAAAATCCTAGCCTAACGTTACAAAATTGTAAGAAAATATGTTTAATTGAAAAAGCATAATCCGAATTTTAAATTGATGAAAAAAAAAAGAATGATTTTGAAATCTTGAATCTCTTTTGATAAATAGTAGTCAAAATATAATGCAGAATTAAAAAAATCAACTAATAAAAAGCGATAAGTTACTAATTAATGTTTCGAAATGATTAAATTTAATATCAAATTAGACCCTAATTAAACAATCACAAAATACAAATCAAAAAGAATAAAGACAAAAAGTAAATCAACACCAGAAATTGCTAACAAAGGAAAACTTATTGAAGAATTTTTCACAGGGATTAAAATGATCTACTAGAAAAGATAATTTATAACTGGTCCATACATAACTAAACATTAGTAGATTTTGATCTCCTAACCTGTAAATCAACGAATAACCCATTCGAATGTACAACCTGCACTTTCTAAAACTCTGGACTTCTTTTCCCTCCTCGTAGATCACTAAGAATGAACTTTATTTCGGAACAACTGGAACTCCAAATTGTCTCTTCCCAACTTTAGAACTCTAAAGGCTTATTGGAGAAGGTAGTGGTTCTCGTGTTTGATCTAATGATGTTTTGTGGTTTGATCTTTGGTTGAAGCAAGAGATTTATAAAATCCATGTTTGATCAATAGGGTGCTCTCTTAACCGAAATTAAGGCTCAACCAATAACACGAGATGTTTGGGAATTTAGAATATTAAGCTTTGATCACGTTGTTGAATCAAGAGATCTTTGAATGTGTAATTGATCTCCAATAATATGATCTCCAGTATAAAATAATAATTCTACACACTTTGGGAATGACCATGTTTGGGTATTTATAATATGTAGTGTTTGAGGTTGAATAGGATTGGAAAATCCGTTAAAATCACAATCAGGTCTCTACCTGTATAACACGGTAGCTCGAGCGCTGCCTTTGTGCTTAGCGAGCGGTAACCCCGCCGCTTGAGGGCCACCGTGCACCTAGCAAGCAGTGACCTTTCTGGAAAATGCTCAGGCACCTCTTGCAAGATTGAGAGTGATTTTGCAGCTATTTTTCTCCTTAGTTCATCTTTGATTTCTTCAAGACCTACACTACCAACACCCAACTATTTTGATTTTATTTAGAACTTAATAACAATAATTTTGAACACGAAAATATTTAATTAAAATTAGGACCTAACATCTTCAATGGGTTTTTGATTAATCTCCAATCTATCTTCATGTTGGCTTTCCAAAAATTAAGGTTGAAACTCTAATTTCTTGAAAACTTGTAATGGCCTTTTAATGCTCACAAGAACAATGGATTTGCCTCTCTTTTATGATGATAGTATACGAATAATGGTGTTTGAGAGGTTTCCCATAATGTGTGAGTTTATTGTTAGATGTCGAAAATGGTTTGAAAATTGCATCCAAAATTTGTTCCAAGAAGAGTTCCAATCAAATTCGAAATTTGCAAAGACTGCCCAAAAATTTCCTAGGCGGTTGCCCAGTGTAAACCTGCACAATCGCTCAGGCTTAGATTTCAGCCCCTAATCTTGTTTCTATAGCCTAGGCGGTCGCCCTGTGTAAATGTCAGGCAACAGCCCAGGCTTAATTTTTTACAAAAATTGTATTTAAGTCCCTGATATCTTCTTGAGTCCTTTCTTGAAATAATTTTGATCCTTCATCTATCAATTGCATCCAATTGGACCCAAGCATTCTCCAATTGAAGATTTTAGGTTGGAATCAACTATTGAAAATGTTCAATTTAGTCCCCAAACTTTGAATTTAGCCAATTTTCCCTTTTTTTTCAATTTAACTTCCAGTCGTGAGCTTCACCTAATAGATAAAATGTACATTAAATTGGACTATAATTAATTAAATGAACTATTAAACTTCTATGTTTTCATATCCGAAAAAGTGTATAAAAAATACTTATCAAATACTCTTAAATTTAAACATTTGTTTGTCCTCGAAAAAATTCATAAATTAACTCAACTAATAAGCAAACATGAAACAAAGCTTTGTTAGATAACATGTCATTTTGTATGGGATTGGCACCATTGTATTAAATTCGTAAACAAATTTAAGGTTACAATACTAAAATTAATATCACTTTATCCAATGCAACATTGATGTGTGCGCGTGTGTGTGTGAAAAATAATGTGCAACATTATAAAGTCACAAGTTGTTTCAATTCTCAACCTTTAATAGTCAAATTTGTCATTCATTCGCTCGTAAGATTCACATGCCCCAAACTTATTCTTTTTACTCTTCTTTCAAGGGATGATCTAAAGTTGAATATTTTTATAATAATCCTCTCCCTCTCTAGTTTGAATGAATTTTACCAATTGCAAGTCAATAACTTCAACAAATAATGATTCTCCAATTTTATTATTATTTTTGATTGCTTTAACCTGTAAGACTTAACTCGGTTAATAATCTCATGTCAAAAGTCTAATTCTCTCAAATAAGTGTTTGGAGGCTTAATCGAGACATCTAAAACGTAAAAAAATAATTTTTTTCTTATGTGCAGATTTCTCTTCATTAAACTTTCTAAATAACCATTGTAGTAAACTTTTGGTCGATGCCAAGTTAAATGACTATAAGGCACCAAATTTTGCATAGCCTTGCAGGTTTAATCATTCGAGTTATAAATGTTACAAAGAAACGTTAAAGCGAGATAACTTTTTTTTTTTTTTTGCCCTGATTAGTGTAATGTCCTTCATTAAAGCACTCATTGTAAAAAATTAACTCATACTTTAAGATTTTCACCCAATTTTTATCTCATTGGCCTTAGAAATTTCACACAATAATCTGCACACATGAAATTCCCATTCATATCAGTTACAATTTGGACCTATCATCTTCAATGATTTCTTGATTAATCTCCAATATATCTTCATGTTGTTTTTCTAAAAATCAAGGTTGAAACTTTAATTTCTTGAAAACTTGTAATTGCCCTTTAATGTTCATAAGAACAGTGGATTGACCTCTCTTTTATGATGATAGTATACGAAAAATGGTTATGGAGAGGTTTCCCATAATGTACGAGGCTATTGTATATTTATAGGCGTTGAAAATAGGTTGAAAATTGTGTCTAAAATTGGTTCCAAGAAGATGTATGATATAATAATTTTTTGAATTTAGCACCTAAGTTCTACTATTTCAATATGTCAAGTATATGAATTAACTCATTCTTTCACAATGCTAAATTTAATTCACGTGCACAAAACATATCAAGTTTTACATGAATAAAAATCAATTAATCTAAACATATACACAGTTCATAAATCATTATATAATTTCAATTATATTTATCATTGCCGATAATGTTACCTAACTCACACAACCAAGCAAATTAAAAAGAAAATATTTTGGAAAATTTTCAAAATATTTGCAATTTTTTTTTTTGTATTTTTCCCACATATAATATAGCAATTACACAGTCACACATAATTAATAAAACTAAAACTCAATATTTTTTCCACCCCAAGTTTATGTGATAAAATTAATGCAACCTAATAAAATATATGCAACACAAATACATAAAAGCATAATAAATAGAAGAATAAGAAATTGGGTTGTCTAACAATAAGCGCTTAATTTAAAGTCTTTAACTAAACTTTGTAGCAGAATTACTCATGGTGGTTCTAGTAGAGGTTTATTGGCCCTGTACTCTTAGCAATTTCCAACTTTGTATCCTCTTTTTATTCTCTAGACCTTGAACTCTCAATTCTAATTTTTACTAAGAATTTCACCAACTTTAGGTTTTCTTTTCTGAGAACTTCGTGGATCATCTTGCATAGCTTTGAATTTGTCTAATTGCATTGATGAACTGTATGTTGATGTGGAACTTCCTTTGCACATCCAGAATCTTCTCAAATTCCTCTTTGAGCTTCCCTTTATGCAGTCTATGAGGAAAGGAAACATGATGCACATAAGTTTTAATAGAAACAATTGCCTTAATTTGTGGATTATCTAACTTCTAATTTGGAACTATTTTTGCCGACTTTTAGATTTATCCACTTGCTCTTCATCTGTGGAACTTACCTTTTCATTTACTATCACCTATCTATTAAGTGTAATTTCTAGAAGTTGAACCCCCCCTCCACCCCCCATTCGCGTAGTATTTGTCTGAATTGGTGTTAGAGCTTTCACTGTAAATCCCCTATTATTTCATTCTCCAAAACACTTACTATCATTATTCGTGTTTGAAATTTATTTTAGTTTCACTTGACAGGGTCCCAGCTATCTTTTTGAAATTGCCTTGGCAATTCGTCCCAATTATTTTCCAAGTTTCGTGTAGCAACCCATTGAACCTAAATTTTTTTCTCAAACTGTTGCATGAATTTACTTCAACCATCTTGGTAAATGTTTCTTCCCATGAATTTTTTTCTGACTGTTGAAAACCTGATGTTTAATCTTGATACGGTGTATCTTAAGAAGATTGATTATTGCTTCAAGAAAAGTTGGGATGATTTTTCCAACCAGGATCATATATATTGGAATATGGATTATTTTGTTGCCTCGAAAAATTTTGCATGTAATTTTCATCCTCAGCTGATTGTACAAATAGACTCCCAATATTACAATCCACACTTTCATGATTACCCCTGCAATGGTTGCATCTTGGTCCAGTTGCTTGAACTGAAATGACTGTTTGATTGGTTGTCCAACTATCTACCTTTTAGCTAGTGCTACTAACTGTGCTAAATTAGCTATCAATGTTTCAACCTCGTGCATCCCTACAACTCTTTTTCCACTCGATCTTAGCCATAATGCACCAGTATGCTAGATCCTACATTATTTGATAAATTAGATATGCTGTCTTTTCTGTAATTGATCTATCACAGGCAGAGTTAACGTTAGCCCTACTCTTGGATTCAGTCCAATGTAAAAGTACTAGACTTGTACCCACTTTTACAAAACATTTTGAAGACATTGTCGAAGCAAACCTTTTTTCTTTCCCATACCTCGTAATAGCATTCTGAATCAAGCTAAAAGAATGTAATGATTTCTTCCCTCAACTTGACAATCTTTTTTAGTGAAAGTATTTGTTTAAGAATTTTTGGCTCACTATCCCAAGTAGTGATGCTGTGAGATAGAAATGTGTCCAACCATTCCTTAACTGAATCTCTTAAGAGGTAAGGAAAGATTCTCAACCAAAATACATCACTGGAAACTCCAGAATATTCAATTAATGCACACATACCCAAAAATCTCGAGATGTGAGTATTTGGATTTTCAATTGTGTTCCCGAAGAATTGCAATGTATTTTGGGACATGTTGATCAAGTCCGTCTTCAGATGGGAATAGATTGCCCAAATGTTGAATAAGCTACGCTGGATTGATTTTTTTACCACTAGAGGAACCGTGTATTCCCTCTTCAATATGTCATTCTCATTACTCCAGCTATAATCATATGTGCTCCATTTACATTTAATGTTGTATCTGCCATTGATTCTACTTGCTATTTTTGTTGTGCTTCTATCTATTCTTTTCTTCTTAACCTAAATATTCGTTCAATTTTCGTATTAAATTGGCCAAGATTACCATACAACGACATTTGCATGCAAAATCCTGAAAATAAGAAAATAAAGCACTCTAATATTTTTCTAATATGAAATTAAAACAAATATAGCAATAAAAATTCATATTAAAGCTAAAATAAATTAAAATTTATTAAACACTATAATCTTCGACAACGATGTAAAAAACTTGATCGTTTGATTTTCCACAAGTGTACGATATCACGAACAAGAATAAAGTGATAAGTGTGATATCGTTCCTACGATGCCCATGTATTAACCTAGTATCAATTAATATTAAGAGAATTATAGTTATAATACCAAACATTTCATTTTGTTGCAGACTTTACCCAAACTTTACATTTGTACCACTCATGATACCAAACCTTCCAAAAATTTGCATCCAAAGTTCAAATGGATGATNTAATAATAATAATAATAATAATAACCGTCAGCTACCCCTAAACCAAAAATGGGAAAATATGCAAACCATATCCGCCAGTACCTCCTTCCACCGTTGGTCTTGCTGTCGTTGCCGTAAATGACTAAAATCGTACCCATCTTCGCCAAATGGTCAAAAATAAAGGTTGAAAATTGCATACATTAATTCTTCCTTTTTCAAAGAGCTTATTTAAAGCATCATAGTTTGAATGACCAAAATTCCATTTGGTGTTTTTGATATCCTTCTCATCAAATAATTCCTATCCTAGTCCCAGGTCGAAAATTGCGTACACTAGTTCTCCATTTCAAATAAATAATAGTTCCATTTTCAATGAAGAGAAAATCTTGGACAAACCAATTCTAGTCTCCATTTCAGATGGCATGATATATTGCAGATCTGAGCCTCGTATCTGTTGGGTTTTATGCTTTAAACAATTTGGCCCCAATTATGGAACCTAATTAATATGAAGAGTCTAGCCTAAAATTGATTGCAACTCGACATCCCATTCTTTATATTCCAAAGGCTGAGATGAAGCCACGTGGAAGGGCTGTGATCGTTGGATGAGTCTATTGGTTTGACCTTTTCATTTGCCTTCATTCAAGATTATTCTAGGGTTTTCTCTTCTCTCGCTCTCTCTGAAAATCTTTGGTTTTCGCCTGTAATCTCAAAGCTCTAGTGTTTCTTGGTGAGATCTAGTGTTTGTAAGGTTGTTGTTTAGGTGAATCTGTTCTGTTTGTGTTCAGTAACTGTTGGTTACTTTGTGTAATCGTATTTGTGGTTTATTGAGAGAAAATCTGGGCCGAGGGCTTTATCCTTTGTAGATCTATTGTATTGTGACACTTGCTTCGATTTATTGTTGGTTTCTAGTGGATTGGAGCGATAATCACTTCGGTGAATGCTCAATGGGTGATTAGCCCTATTTTGGGTGAATATCCGGGCCTTAGGGTGAAAAATCGTCTGTGTTCAATTTACTTTCTGCAATTACTTTGTGTTTTTAGGGCCTATTAATACCAATAGTGGTAATAGAGCATTTTGATCTCCAAAATTTTTCGATCTGAAATTTTTCATGGTGTTCTTGGTGAACATGACTCTAGATCTTCAAGATCTTTTCTAAAGGGTTTGCTTCATTTCCTTTGGTAGAGAAAGTAAAATAGTCCTGGTTTTTACTATTTTACACCACTAAGCTGAGACGTTGGTAACGAGTTTCTATCCCTAAATTACTGTACCTTTCTCGATTTTTATCTTTCTTGGATATGTTGTTTGAAACCCTCCCAGATCTTCCTTTGTCTGTTTCATTTGAGAACCCTAGAATCTGATAGGATTGAGATTAACGGTTTTTTTAAGATTACTTTTGAGTTCTTGGAATTCGAAATTGGTATATTTTGTTGTTTGGGTTATATTTGTAATATCTTGTTATCCGCATCTTTGATATTGTTAAACTGTGTACATTTGCTTGAAATAAAATATTTCCTGCATTCTACTACTCTGTGTAAGTGTGCAGTAGTTGATACTGATATTCTTTGTGTGTGGTTCATCATTCTTTGCATTGCCTCTATACTGTTTAAGCATTTTCTGTGACTTAATATGGGTAGTACCAAAGTTGATGTTGACATTTGGAATGGGAAGAGAGACTTTACCCTTTGGAGTAGGAAAATGAAAGCACTGCTAATTCATTTTAGATGTGCTAAAGCTCTTGATGAATCTTGGGGGGAAGAAGTGGCTGATAATAAAAGAATTGAACAAGATGAAATTGCATGGAGTACAATTTTTCTTCATTTATCTGATAGTGTCATTAGAGAAGTAGGAGAGACTGGGACTGCAGCTGAAATATCGGTAAAGCTTGAATCTCTTTACAAAACTAAGACCCTTCCCAATAAATGTTACCTGTGGAAACAATTTTTCAGTTTTAAATTTGATCCCAATTGTGATCTTGAAACTAATCTTGACATATTTAATAAATTTTCTCAAGATCTCACCAATAGTGGTGAAACTCTTTCCAATGATAAAAAATCTGTAGCCTCATTATCATCCTTACCTGAAAATATAAAGATTTGAGAAATGCTCTTGAATATGGAATAACTTATGTTACTGTTGATATCATCGTTTCCTCTTTAAAGAATAAGAAACTTGAATTTAAAAGTGAGTTAAAAATTTCATCTACTGGAGTTGGATACAATGTGAAAGGGAACAATTTTTCAAAAATGAACAATAACAATTTCTCAAATAAAACTTTTGGAAAACGTAAAGAACTTTCTGAAAACTTCAAGAGTAGTAAATAAAAATTCAATAAGAATAATAATAAGGCTCAGGGAAAGAAATGTTATTTCTGTTAAAAATTGGGACACTTTATTAAAGATTGTAACAAAAGGATTGATGAACTTAAAAATGTTAATAAAGTTGATGATGGGGCTGCCTCAGCTTATGAAGAAGCTCCTGCTTCTGATGGGCAGGTTTACATGATCAGCCAATCATCAACTGAAAATGAATGAATTCTTAATTCAGGGTGCACTTTTCATATGACATCTCACAAAGATTCTTTCACTGATTTTCTTGAAACAAATGGAGGACATGTAATATTGAGAAATGAGTTTTCTTGCAGAATAAATAGGATTAGTAAAGCTGTTTTAAATTTGGAAAATGGGAATGTTTTGACTTTGAATAAAACTAGATACATTCCAAATCTAAGGAAAAATTTAATCTCTTGAAGGTTTTAATACTATCATAAATAAAGGTATTCTAACATTTCAAAAGGATTTTGCAAAAGTCATTAATGTTGAAAAATCAAATGTGATTTACACTTTGAAAGCTTTTCCTTTACAAAACAAATCTTTTGCTGCTACTGTCTCACAATTTGATAAATCTGATTTATGGTACAAAAGACTAGGGCATATTAGTGAAAAGAATATGTACATCCTTAAGAAACAAGGTCTGTTAGGGAATGAAATGATAGAAAGAATGTCTTTCAGTGAACATTGATCTATGGGAAACAAAAGAAATTGCCTTTTGTTACTAGCATTCATAAATCACAATCTATTCTTGATTACATGCATGCTGATTTGTGGGGGCCAGCTACTGTATGCACTTACTCTGGCTTCAAATATTTCTTGCTCATCATTGATGATTTTTCAAAGAAAAGTTGGGGTTATTCTTTTGAAAAACAAGTCTGACACCTTCAAAAACTTTGTAGAATGGAAAACTCTTATTGAAAATTAAGTTAATAAAAATGTTAAAGCATTTAGAACTGAAAATGGCCTTGAATTTTGTAATGAAGAGTTTGATTATTTCTGCACAACCAATGGGATCCTTAGACATAGGACTGTTACCTATACTCCTCAA
>CAIGRB010031213.1:66951-92882 GCA_903798255.1 Fraxinus quadrangulata | reverse complement strand
TAAAGTTACTCTATCACCCCTTTTAAAATTAATGAAAATGGTAAAAAAAAGTTGAGTGGCCTGGTGAAATATTATATGAAATTTGGTGGCCATAATGAAACGTTATATATAATTGGATGTCCTTGATAAAATAAAATCAAGTTGGGTGATCATTGTGACACAAAATATTAAGTTGAGTGGCAAGGTGAAACAAAATCAAATTGGTGGTCATGGTGACACCAAGTACAAAGTTGGGTGGCCCCCAGTGAATTTGACCTATTTAGAATTACAGTTAGGCTATGTTTGATAGCTCATATTTTTTAGGGAAGTTGGAAAGTTTTTTCCATTTTCCACAAAATGCATTGTTTGATAGCAAAATTTTCCAAGTAAAAATTTTTCCTTCTTCCTCCACCAATGCGATTGATTTCTTGGAAATGTGGGAAAATGATTTCCTTTTGTTTTTGTGGGAAATGATTTTCTAGGTTCTTCTCCTCTCTCTCTCTCTCTTTTTTGACAATGGAAACAAATTCTAGACACAATGGTAAAAAAAAATTATTGACAATTTCCATGCAAAACGAAGTCAAACGAACACCAAACTTTCAACATTTTTCAGGTGAAAAATTATAACAATCAAACACAATTAATTTCAATTCCCAGGAAAACAATTTCTAGGCAATTCAATACCTTGGAATTCATTTTCTTTCCACACATTTTCTACATTTACAATCAAACGGACCCTTATTATTTTTATCATTACTGTATCTTTGCTCTAACTTGCAAAAGCAGATTTTTTTTTTTTTAATCTTATTATTCAATCGCCTAGTCAATAGCAATCTACAACTTAAAGTAACGGACAGCTTATTTTCATCTATTCTCAACTTAGTTGTAGCTTATAATAGAATGAATAAAACATTCTACTGGATAAATAAATTGAATTTTTGCTACAAATATATACATTCAAAAGACTTGAGCAAAATGTCTGCTGAATTACAGTCTCTGCATTTCCATTATACTGTGCAAGCAGATGAATGGCAATGGCATCTGCTCTGGGCAAAGCCAGAAATTCCTCCAACAATCAAAACATTTGATTAATGCAAGAAAGGTCATTTGCAGCGGCGAAGCCTAATTACTCGTCAATGTAATCTAAATAAAATTCAATGGGAAAAGACTCCACAAAATATTTGTTAGAGAATCGGCCATGTATAACAAATATGAAATAATCTTATCCCAATATAACCAAACCTTTGAACTGGGAAAAAGTTGAAAAAATTAAACATAGTAACAAAATAAATGATGATAAGTAGGAACAAGCAGAACTGACCATAACTTTAAGTAGCATTTTCGTCACATCCAAGATTGGTTGATGACATTTGAGTCGGGCTGCTACCATCTTCCTGCATCTGAGTAGTACTTGAGGATATCTGGGATAATCCTTCAGCACAAGCATCAGCAGTTGAATTACAAGCAATATCGCCAAGCACAGGAATTTCAACTTCTCTAAGGGAATTGATCCTCAAAAGGCCTTCAAAGTGATCTTTACACATATGAAGCTCGAACAATCCGTTATGCGTGTGGAGAGTTGCACTTATAATCTTAATAAGCTGAGGTTCTTCAATACCTAGCCTTCTACCAACAGCAACCTTTGCACAACAAGATGCCGTGTTAAATCTCCTGAAAACTTGGAGTGATTATGTAAAGAAACAGTGAAGAGTATGTCATAGTCAGGGGAGGAGCCAGCACGGATGCCCATGCTGCCTTCACTGGAAGCTTTTTTTTCCTTATATTAGGCAGCTGGATCTGGCACTGATAGTATATAAGTTTCTACTACACAAAGCACAGAAAACTAAATAACTAATCATAACCCCAAACTCCCGTGAAAGGGAGAAATCAGAAGAAAAAATTCTCCCAATTCCATTAGCTTGAAAGCTGCCAACCACATATATGCTCTTTGCATCTCAAGTTCACCTATCATAACCCCAAACTCCCGTGAAAGGGAGAAATCAGAAGAAAAAAATTCTCCCAATTCCATTAGCTTGAAAGCCGCTAACCACATATATGCTCTTTGCATCTCAAGTTCACCTATCTTCTTCCATAACTCAGATAAAGAAAAACCAGAGGATTGGTCATGGCATCTCAGAACAGGCTTCCATCTTATAACTTCTAGTTAAATAGAACAACACCTCTCGCTGCCTCAAACTTTCATCATAGGCCAAGAAATTAGAGAGAGAGAGAGAGAGACCAAATTGAACAATTCTCCATGTAAGGCAATAAAGCTCATAAATCTCACCCTACTCGGAGCCTTTTGTAGATGAGATTGGAATACAACAATTGCAAATGTGAGGAGTTTGCCAAGACATCACACAGTTTTTTATGACGCAAACACACACACACACCAAAAAAAAAACCACTGCCAGCCGGGCCCCGCATCAGAAAGAGGACCGAAGGAAGGTAATGGAGGAATAAGAAGGCAACAGACCACCAGAATAATATGTAACTTTTTCCAATCAAAAGAAAAAACTTGATCCTCTTTGCAAGTTACTCATGTTAACGAACTTGACAGTTTAAACAACCAACTAGAATCATCAGCCAACAAATTGATCAAGATAAGAAATTATTTGTGGGAACTTCTGATTGCCTCATTCCAGGGTACAAGGAAATACAGTTCTAGAAATAGAGATGCATATAATGACTAGTTGTGCCTATGCCAAACCTGGAGAGAAATTGCAAGAAATTGTAAGGGCAAGTTTTGGTTAATTGCTCCTTCTTTAGGTATAAGCAAAGATAACAATGTCTCCTTCAAGGGCTTAAGCAATGCTGGATCGCTAGCTGCCAAATTACCCAGATGAGAAGAAGCAACCCTCAGAGCACCAGAATTATCACCAAATTAACAAGCTTCAAAAATTCAACCTGCAGCCATTGCAGAAGTCAAAATGTGTGAGTTACAGTATTCCAATAGATGGGCATCTGATCCCTCTTTCAGGCTGAAAAACGATAGAAAATAGACGAACCTGCTTCAGTTGAAATAACAATATAGGGTTTTGAGCAAAGAAGTTTGGGTCCAAAGCATTCATCTCTTCAACAACCTCTGCAGCCATTCCCTAGCTTGCTAGTTCTTCATGCCAAGGATAATCTCAAAATTGTCTTTCCTGTGGGTTACAATGTCCACGGATGAATCTTCAGAAGTCTGCAAAACAACAGCATTAATAGAAGTTCATAAGCAATTACTATCAAATTAGCAGAACCTGCTAATACTCTTACCATATTTGTGTTAAAAAGTAAGGTTGTAGCACTAGGCTCGTGTTTTTTGCTTCCATTCAGAATTTCAGAACTATTTTATTTTCTCATTTCTACCCCTCCATCGCTTGCGTTTGTTCCTTTCTCCAGTTCCATGACTTCTATTTCTTGGCACAATTTCAATGGTTTCAAGTTGAAAGGTTCCACTCGTGCTACAGTCTTCATTAGGATTGATTTTATCCCAAGGGTTTCGGACTTCCACATCAGGATTTTTTATGTTAGCCAGATCAATTTTAGTTCCTGGAGAACCTTCCAAGCAAGCGTCACTTATTGGTGATTCCCCGCCAGAAAGTTCAGTGCTTTTATATTCAACTTCTACAGAATGGTTTCCTGTAAAAAAGCACCAGGCTTCAATTGATTATGTCCTCGTTTGCTCCATTATTTGAAAAAAAAAAAAAAAAAAAAAGATTTTGAAATAGTATTTTTTGAAGAATGCGTAATTAAAAAATAAGGGAAGTTTTTGAATTTATATGTAATATTATTTTATTGAAAAAAATGTGTGATTGATAAATTCATTGGGTAACGTGCTAATTCTTATTGTTCCAGAAATAGTTTACATTCCTAGTGTTGATGAGATCATCAGTCAGAGGCATGAATTAGTCAAAAGAATAAACTAAGTCTTAGTTTGATGGTGAGAGAAATTTGGAAAAACTGATATTTTGAATAACGAATTTTCGAAGAATGTGTGTTTAAAAAGTAGAGATTTTTTTTTTTAATTTATGTTTAGAATATTTTATTTTGTGAATGTTTGATTGAAAATAAGTATAAAAAATAAATAATTTTAATTTAAAGAGAGTCAAACAATAAGAAAGAAAAAAGGCATACTAGAATATGTGAGACCAGAGTCGACAATATCCCTATAGATTCAACACTCATGAACAAGTTCATCAAGCATAGAAACATCAAATTTCATCCTGCGTAATTCATTCTGTCGTAGCAAGAACAACGAAAGATATTAAAACTCTATATATTAAAAACGTCATGTCCATATAAAATAGAATTAACTTCACTAGCAAGCTATTTAAGTAAAACAAATTAGGATAATTCTATTTGTACAGAATGGGGGTTATCGAAAAGAACAATGCTACATTCACATAAGAATATTTCACAGAAGTTGGCCAGATTACACACAAATAGGTGGGGCCTGATTTTTTTGACAATATTTAATTCATGTAGGGCCCACCGCACATGTGAGTATCTGTATACATTCTGTGAAAGATTCTTCTGTACAANAAAAAAAAAAAAAAAAGATTTTGAAATAGTATTTTTTGAAGAATGCGTAATTAAAAAATAAGGGAAGTTTTTGAATTTATATGTAATATTATTTTATTGAAAAAAATGTGTGATTGATAAATTCATTGGGTAACGTGCTAATTCTTATTGTTCCAGAAATAGTTTACATTCCTAGTGTTGATGAGATCATCAGTCAGAGGCATGAATTAGTCAAAAGAATAAACTAAGTCTTAGTTTGATGGTGAGAGAAATTTGGAAAAACTGATATTTTGAATAACGAATTTTCGAAGAATGTGTGTTTAAAAAGTAGAGATTTTTTTTTTTAATTTATGTTTAGAATATTTTATTTTGTGAATGTTTGATTGAAAATAAGTATAAAAAATAAATAATTTTAATTTAAAGAGAGTCAAACAATAAGAAAGAAAAAAGGCATACTAGAATATGTGAGACCAGAGTCGACAATATCCCTATAGATTCAACACTCATGAACAAGTTCATCAAGCATAGAAACATCAAATTTCATCCTGCGTAATTCATTCTGTCGTAGCAAGAACAACGAAAGATATTAAAACTCTATATATTAAAAACGTCATGTCCATATAAAATAGAATTAACTTCACTAGCAAGCTATTTAAGTAAAACAAATTAGGATAATTCTATTTGTACAGAATGGGGGTTATCAAAAAGAACAATGCTACATTCACATAAGAATATTTTACAGAAGTTGGCCAGATTACACACAAATAGGTGGGGCCTGATTTTTTTGACAATATTTAATTCATGTAGGGCCCACCGCACATGTGAGTATCTGTATACATTCTGTGAAAGATTCTTCTGTACAAATAGATTTTTCCTATAAAAAATGTGTCATCCTCTCACATGTGCGCGGGACTCACGTGAATAAAATACTCTCAAATATATAGTCCCCACACTCTATTGTGAGTGCAGGTAAAAAAGAGGGTGTACATGTAGCATAACCCAACAAATCACCACAAATAAACGCTTGAGCCAAAATGCTTAAATTAATCATTGCAAGCCAATGAAATTATCAAGGCAGTTAATCCAACACCTCATGCCAATTTTATCAATTAGAGAACTTAACCATAATATAGAAACATTTAAGCACAAGTTATTTCATGCCAATCCCCAACCCAAGAACGGACTGTCTAGTTAACTTGGTTGCTTGTTAGATTTTTCTTTATTCCATATTATTGTATTAGGACAGATTCCTTATTAAAGACTACAATTTCCTTACAAAGAGTGAAATTCTTACCAAACTCTATCGTAGTAGTAGTAGTGAACATTATTGTAGTAATCTTAAAATTTCCACTAGTATCGACGAACCCAAGTTCAAATTTTCAGCACTTGGGCAATATAGCTGAACATTGAAACTATTGTAGCAGGAAACTAAGAGGCCTGCCTGACAACCGCCCTGCCTGAAACCAAGTCTAGGTCAACTGTAAATCCTCAAAACATTCCATCATTTTACTACTTTATCATGATTAGTGGAAGAGATATGAATTAAAAATGTCAAAACTAAACTGCACATTCAAAAATCCTTGTAGTTTTGTACCGCCAATAAAAATTAGGGCAATCTTTTCCTATTTTATTACATGCAGGTCGCACTATTCGCTAGTCGATAAAAATGGATAGAGGAAGTCACTTTGGGTACCGGCTGGATGAAAGTTACATCACGACCATTATTTTTCAATGTGTACGCGTTTTGTTCATTTAAGTTCCAAATTGATGTCAATACTTCTTACAAAAGGTGTATATCCTGCACAATACCTTTTGACACAACTGGACTTCAACATATGCCAAAAGCAGAAATAGATTAAAGTTAAACTCATCCTGGTGTAGTGTGGAATCCCAATAGAATTTCCATGAAGGATCTTAAGTAGTCTTGCATTAAAGGTCATTTTGAGGATGACCATTAGGCTCTACATCTCATGCCAGCCTAGGTGAAATACCAGTAACTTCAACATAATAAGAGCAGCCTACATTTGAGGGCAAAAAGGAGAGATAATTACAAAAGTATGCAAAAACCAAAATAATAATATGATCGTGGAGTAATAATATCTAATATAATTGTGTTGTTTCTCAACTATTATCCACCCAACAATGTCAGCACCTATATTTTTATGTACTGAGTACACTACAAGTGGCAATTCCCATTGGAACCCTCAGTTATTTCAGCAGGTGAAGGCACGCTTTGAAGCATACTGAAAGCAAACAATTTGCCTGAAGTAGAAATAAAAATAATTTGATAAACGAAAAAACTAATTCATTACATCTGGAATGCTTGATACGAATCGTCCTTGGCAAATCACAAGCTATCAACAGCCATCTGTCTCGTAAAGCTCTACTGCATGAGCAAGGCCGGCATGTCCACCTGAAGTCCAAACCAAAAACAAACAAATTCATCTCTAAATATGACAGGACCCATCCCGAATCAATCTAATGGACCCGACACGTGCCGTGCGCCGATGGTAGATACCAACTAAATGCCGGATCCCACCATCAAGGCGACTTTGACTTGCTTTGACTGTGACATACTTCTATAAAAATTTTGAAAGAGTTTTCTTTGTAATATGGACTAAAATCACTTGAACAATAATCAATTTCCTCAACCCAATATATATAATTTAAAATGGGGTAAACCAGACCCTCAAAACTCAAACTATTCAAAATGTGATATTGGTAAATTGACCTTTACTATTATTTTACAAACAAAAACCCCAAATGTACTCAAAATACCCAATATACAGTGAGCTCATGATATAGATACATGAATTACAAATTAACTTTTCTGACAAAACACACATGTATCCCAAAAGAAATATGAAAATTGACAAAATAAGCCATACAATTAATGACAAAATGTGGCTCAACTCGATGGCTCAACATGCTCCAATGCTGCTCAACTCAGCTGATGTCTGATAAGGAAAAATGTGACAAAATATATGAACTTGTAACTCAATGAGTGGATGATTTATAATTAAGTATACTTCTCCTGTTTGTACATAGTTAATGTAAAGCTTCCTTTACTCTTTTATAACTTAAAGAAATTCAGAAGTTTGGTAATAACTTTTAAAATTGAAACATGATAGAATCGTAAAATCTTTTGTTCTTTATTCAAAATAAACAATTGTAAAGTATAACGAATATAGATAATTTGATATCCATGAGAATCTATGAAATACTATCGTTACTAAATACTATAAGTTGAAATCTTTATTCTACCAACTGAATAAACTTAATTCTATAATCTGAAATCTGATAAGCTGTAGTAATACTGAAAAAAAATACACAAAAAAGGTACCTAAAATAATAATACTCATGCATCGATTAATACTGATATACATAGCAAAGTTATTCAATTCTGGAATTCTATAATTCTAGTCATACGCGCGTAGAGCTACCCGAAAGCTATAATACACTATGAAAACACATTCACAATAATGTAGAGCGGGTAAAATTATCATAAGTATCATACACTGTGGAAATACATTAATACCAGTGCAGAGTTGGTAAAATAACTGGTGTATATACATGAAGACCAGTGGGAGCAAAGTTTATAATTTTGATCTTGTATGTTAATGACATTTTGCTTGCCACAAATGATCTTGGCATATTGCATGAACTAAGAAATTTCTCATTTGCAATGACTCGACCTTCGTGTCCAATCTGTTATATCATACGTACTATCCACTTTTGGAGGATATCTACCCTCCCAAGCGAACAGTACATATAACGACTCGACCTTTGTGCCAAAGTCATTATATATGCCCTCTTACCCCCCTCATAGCTTTGTATCGCTCCCTAAAATTTGAAATCGTGATCTTTCCCGAAAAGCCCTAATAGTCGTTAATCTTGAATTTGAGATCTTTGTTTAAGATGTTGGAAGTTAGGTACCAAATTGATGAATTCCCATAGTTTAGGGCACATTGGCATATAGTTGAGGAACCTAGGTGCAATTTAGGAACTTACTATTTTTAGGTCAGGAAAAGATCACAGAAAATTAGCTTAATTTTTTTTATTTCTGTATAGACTTATTTATGGGCATCATTTTAATTGAGAATACATAAATACTATATTTGTGGAAGATAAATAAGAAGGTTCATTCCTTAAGATACTTTTACCACACGTGCCATTCCATCCATGATTAAATGTGAGATTCAAGAAATGACTATAGAAGAATGATAAATTCTCTCTCTCTCTCTCTCTCTCTCTCTCTCTCTCTCTCTCTATATATATATATATACACTATAATTACATGTGTCTATATATATATTATGATTGATCGATTTAAATTATATATAATTAGTATAACTTAATACCTTATTTAGTGTACAATTATAGGAACACCATTATGACACTTTCCTTTTGGTATGCCTAAATGCACCTATAATATCACGTCTAAATCATATCCACAAGCACACATATATTATCAATTTGTTGAAGATGTTAAATTCTCATATACTTATTTACTACTATTTCCTTCTAATTATCAAGGTAAATGTAGTCATATGTTATATGTTGAATCGCTTTTCATATTTTAAAATACGAAATTCGATTTATGAATATGATATGGGTCTATATGTGTAAGTTCAAGGGACTGGAGTTCAGTAACACTACGCATGAGAATTATAGCAACAAAGTACGGTTCTTAATTTCTGTGTCTCTCTATGTTAGGATTATGTATAGGGATTATGGTCACCTAAGTTCGGTTTCTAATCACTGTGTCTCCTTATGTTAGAATTTCTAATTTTTAAATATGAATTACGATTTATGTGACTCATTTATTGTAATTTTATTTCATTGTTTATGATTTTTTTCTTTTAGATAATTGAGGTTCGAAGTGTTGGAGTTTATAACTGGCTACTGGTGGTATAATAAAGATATTATTAAACAATTTACTTTTTTATTTTTATGATTTATAGTAAAATCTCGATAAAAGAATGTTCGATAAATTAAATATCTCGCTTAAATAATAAGATTCTTTGGTTTCAACTTGATCTAGCATAAATTATTAATCCCGCTAAATGCATAAGATATACCATTATGACACTTTCCTTTTGGTATGCCTAAATGCACCTATAATATCACATCTAAATCATATCCACAAGCACACATAAATTATCAATTTGTTGAAGATGTTAAATTCTCGTATACTTATTTACTGCTATTCCCTTCTAATTATCAAGGTAAATATAGTCATATGTTATATGTTGAATCATTTTCATTTTTTAAAATACGAAATTCGATTTATGAATATGATATGGGTCTATATGTGTAAGTTCAAGGGACCGGAGTTCAGTAGCACTATGCATGAGAATTATAGCAACAAAGTACGGTTCTTAATTTCTGTGTCTCTCTATGTTAGGATTATGTATAGGGATTATGGCCACCTAAATTAGGTTTCTAATCACCGTGTCTCCTTATGTTAGAATTTCTAAATTTTAAATATGAATTACGATTTATGTGACTCACTTATTGTAATTTTATTTCATTGTTTATGATTTTTTTCCTTTTAGATAATTGAGGTTCGAAGTGTTGGAGTTTATAACTGGCTACTGGTGGTATAATAAAGATATTATTAAACAATTTACCTTTTTATTTTTATGATTTATAGTAAAATCTCGATAAAAGAATGTTCGATAAATTAAATATCTCGCTTAAATAATAAGATTCTTTGGTTCCAACTTGATCTAGCATAAATTATTAATCCCGCTAAATGTATAAGATAATATTTTTTTTTTGAATCCTTTAAAGCTCAACGAATATATAAAATAATAACTGCTTAAATTCACAAAAGTTCATAATAATGACCGTAGAAATTATCATCATGTTTGGCCTCCATTTTTTCAAAAAATGTATTTTTTTTTTAATTTTCAACTACACACTCTTCAATAAAATAATATTACAAGTAAATTCAAAACTTTTCTTTCTTTTTTAATCACACATTTTTCAAAAATATACCATTTCAAAATATATTTTCCCTCCGAATCTATTTTTATTGGAGCTTAGACAGGGACTATGTTCTATGTGTATATGAAATAACTTGAACAAATAATCTTTCAAGATATTAAATTTTGAAGCGAATGTGTGTATATTAATGTTTCCACTTTAATTTATGTATGTGTGGGTCTTTGTGTAGTAACAAATTAAATTTTGAATTACGTCACATTTTGAGCCCCTGTTTGGGCTCCATTTTAATATGATTTTTGGAGAAAATATATTTTGAAATAGTGACTTTTAAAGAATGTGTAGTTAAGAAATAATAAAAACTTTTGGATTTACATGTAATATTATTTTATAGAAGAATGTGTGGTTAAAAATGAGTTTTGAAAAAAAGGAGCCCAAACTGGCTCAATAATTTTTTTTAAAAGTTTTCTACATGTATTTAGTAAATATACACATTATAAAAATATAAAATTTTGTATAAATTAATAAAAGTTAAGTTTTATTTTATGATACGTTTCACTTACTCAAGAGAAAATTTTGGGTCGTTACAACATGGTATCAGAGCGAGTCTACATTTTTGTGGACACTTAAAAGAAAAAGAATTTTTATGAGTTATTGTTCATGTTAAAGTTTTAAAGGTTGAATTTATGATTATGTTAAAATATTTTTTTAAAAAGAAAAAAGTAGATTTAATGTTTTTTAGACCACTATTACATGACGCCAAGTTCCATGCTTTAACTTCCTTGAACCAAGTAGAAAAATAATCATGCATAATTTATTTATTAACGTTGAATATTTGTTGCTAAGTGTTAAGAATTTATGTGAAAGCATATTAAATATATGTTATTTGCCATATTAACCAGCTTATTATTTGGAAAAAAATGTTGTTTATCATTATAATGATGAGAAATTGTTGATGTGGCAATTTAGGTAGAATTGTGGGATAGAACAGTTTAGTTTCCCTCTCTCATGAAAATTGAATTGTTATATCTCATTATTCTACCTAAATGTCAAATCACCTATATTGATAAATAACAGTACTCTTATATGATATAGCAATCATGAATTTCAAGACAATAGCGATGTAACAAGAGATGGACATAACTCACGATTTTATGAATACATGTTAATTACGAAAAGCTCATTATGGATATTACAAGTTATGAGAAAAATAATTTTATGATATTACATGATTTTAGACTATTGACTACATATAGACCTATGAGAACAGTCGACCTTAAAAAATCTCTCAATTAATAATAAAGTTTAATTAGGAAAATTATAAGTCTAAGAACTTCCATTCCTACTTATTGTTCAAGTTTTCTTGGTTTGTGTATTCGCAAAACTGTAAACTTTGTCAAAAATATATAAATTGTCTAAGTAGAGTTTGGAATTTAAGTGGTCCACTCATGAACAATCTTATGAAAAAGTGCGAAGCAGACCATCATTACTGTATACACTATGGAGGCTGAGTTGAGGCTACAATTCAGGGTTTATGGCTATAAATATTTATTTCAGGATTTGAAATTATTGACAGTATTGCCAGGCTGCTGAAATTTTATTATGACAACTCGGCAATAGTTTTCTTATTTAAGAACGTCAAGTATCCGAAATGTGTTAAATACATGGAATTTAAATAGTTTGTCGTTAAAGAATTAAGTGCCTGTTTGGGTTGGATTAAAATCTGATTTTAATTTGAGTTAAAATCAAACCATCAATATTAACCACATCTTTTATGGGTCCCACATCTTTTTAACAACACATTTCAAAATCTTCTATCACAGTCCACTAAAAATCTAATTTTAATCCCCACCAAATACCCTCTAAATTTAGAAAGAAAGAGCGTCAATTGATCATATTAGCACAAATCTAATGGTTACAAATCCATTGCCTAAAGGATTGTTACCAAAGACATTTCATGAACATATAGAAAGAACGGACATTAGTGGTTTTCAATATTGATATTATGTATTTGACACTCCGAGCTCTTTTATGTCTTGTTTCTAGTTTCTATATTCCTCTTCTGAAAGTTGTCTATGACGAAGGCATTATTGTTGGACCATTATTATAAATCTCGTTGTTAGTCATATTAAGCGCCTATTTGCTGGAGCTTTATATCCAATTTTGAGCAAAATTATAACCGTTGAAGGGGCCCCATCGGCAGCCATTGTTGACTTGCATCTCACATGCATTTAGGAAAATAATGCTCCAACGGGTGGAAAAGCAATTTTCTGTGTTGAACAAGCCGCTCCAGACAAGGGCTAAGTTTAAAACTAATATCGCGATACATGGAAGTGACTATATCGAACTAATTACATATAACCGCCATGATCATTATTAATTTTCTGCTTAATGATGATTTATTGTTTGATCAATATAATAATGGATTTAATTTATACTAAGCATATTACCTTTTATTATTAAACCATGATGTTAAATTATGACACATGGGCCAAGTGGGAGAATGTAAAATGGTTTCTAAAAATTTATGGCCCTTGTATTTATTAATATGATTATCTTATTTATTAAGATGTCTATCTTTATAAGTAATTAGAGGATGATTATGGTTTAAGATTAATTAAGTGCTATACCCTACTTGAGTTAAAAATGATTTAAATAACTGTTCACATTGATGGAATGTGAATTAATGGAGAATTTATTTAAGACTTGATCCTCTCTCTCTACCCTATGACTACCCTATGAGTATACCGTTTTCTCTCCATCAAGAATGTATAAATAGAAAGCCTAAGGGGTCAAGAGAGAGAAACCTAGTTGCCTTCAGATTTCTTATCTACAATTGATTTCTAATAATAATAATAATAAAAAAAGGGTCATTGTGGATCAAGGTATATTCTCTCCCAAATTCTGAAATTGTGAAAATCATCATGTTAAAAAATCTGGAACTTAATTGATTATGCATAAATAAAGAATCATATCTTACACTAAAAGCTCATAGAGATTCTCAACCAAAACTTCTTTTGATCTTTAAAGGGACATTATTAAGACCAACCAATTCATTTACTCTCACATCAAAGAAGCCCATTTCTAGCTACAACTCATGCATTTCCCCTTTATAGATGCGACCGTATCTCTCTGTGTGTGTGTGTGTGTGTGTGTGTGTCAAAACTTACGAGATAACTAATTAGTTTATATATGTTTGGCTCGTGTTTATAAATTATTACAAATATTTAAACTATTTTTATTGATACATTTCGAATGATCCACAAGAATTAACCACTTTCATTTTTTTTATATTTATAATTTAAACATTTATATAAAAAAAGTTCAAAGTGATTATCTATTCAAAATTTATGTTTGGCAACATTAACTGTTCAAGCACTATTGCTAATGTACCCATATTTAAAAAAAAAAAAAAAAACTATTTAGAAGATTAAAAGATTATTGTTTAAAACTTAAAAAAATCTTATAAATTTAATGAAAGTTTACAAATAACTTGTTCAATGAGGACTCATGTCGCTAATAATTGATTGTTGACCATCTATTTGTCATAAAAAAAAAAAATTGGGAATGAGATTACATGAAGTTCAAAAACTCAGGTTGGTAGTGCATTTTATATTTTAAATTAAGCCCCTATTCAGTGGCAATTACAATCAGACTTTGAACAAATTTTGATAAAAATTAATAAAACGTGTGGTTGAAAAATTATGGGTTCCATGATATATGTAATTAAAATTAATTATTGACTTTAGTTTTGATAAAAATCTTAATTTTAATTTTATCAAATGGGGACTAAAGAGACTTTGCTATTATTTTATCTTTCATAATTTATTACATTTAGCTCTTGAGCCACATTATTTTTTTAATTTTCATTATTTTACTCATTTTCAACTTTCTTCAATAAAATAATATTTTTCATCACATCAATAATTTTTTCTTCTTTTTCAACAACATATTTTCTATCACATAAAAAAATTGCATTCTTGGATTGAAAATGTGCACCAAACAGGTGCTTAAAAAGAAGGATATATTTTGTTATAAATTACTTTGAACCAGCTCAATGTTCAAGTACGAAAGTTTCTATAAATAACACGGTCTTTGTCATAAAATTACCATGGCTTAGTTAGATGACATTATTGTTTCAATAAAAAAAATATTAGATGAAGTTATTGAAAAACTCCCTCGATTCCTTATGAAAAGTGAAAATGATTTCATGTTAATAAAATTTTAAGAACAATTAATTACAATATTAGCTATTGAATAATTAAGTTAGTACATTGGTGTATTTAAAATAATAATGGTTGGGCCAATAATAAAAAGGAAAATTTTGAAAACCTTTATTAAATAAATAAATGAAATGAAAAATAGGGGACATACATACAAGCATATATACTTTGAGGGTTATATCTGCAAAATCCACGTAGTTTTAAGGTTTCAACGTGTAAATATAGGGTAGGGCCATAAAACTGAAAAATGAAACGAAATCAACTCCTAGTTTTCCTCTTCTATTTCCGTCACTCTCTCTCTGTGTGTATATATAAAAAACAGAAAACCTGACTTTCTCTCTCTCTATACGTATCTACGTCGCTCTTCTCTCACACAGTAGTACTTTCTCTCTCTACGCGGCGCCCGAAGAGTGCACCGCCGTCCTCTATCTACGCCATTAAAGGTACGCTTCTGATTCTTCCCCATCCATGCCTTTTTGTTTCTTACTTGATCCCCTATTTTCTCCATATATCCTACAACAAACCCTAATTAGACTAATAACACTCTTTTTTCTCTCCCTATTAATTGATTTTTAGTTCTAATAATATTTTTTTGAAGCGCTCCTGTGAGAATCTCGGATTTGATTGTTTTTATTTTTTTTTTGTAATATATATTTACAGTGAGATATCCTGGGGTGAAAATTTGGGTTAGGTTTTTGATGCGCTGGTTCGGGTTGAGATCCGCAAGGTCAGTTCAGATTACAGGTCTGGTTTGGGGATGGCTAATTCTGGTGCCAAGTTTGTGTCGGTGAATCTGAACAAGTCTTATGGACAGCAGCATCAGCATTCTCATCATTCAGCTTTTAGTGGCAGTGGCAGTGGCAACAGTGGTTCTTATGGGCAGGGTGGCACTGGGGCACGGGAGCGCCTTGGGAGTGGTGGTACGGGAATGGTGGCGCTATCAAGGAATCGGGGTACACAGAAGGCTGGTCCAAAACTCTCTGTTCCACCCCCCTTGAATTTGCCCTCCTTGAGGAAAGAACACGAAAGGTTTGATTTATCAGGTCCAAGCGGAGGGCCAGGTGGTGGTGTCGGTCCTGGAACAAGGCCCACTTCGTCAGGTTTGGGCTGGACCAAGCCCGTGGCAGCTACTGCTTCATCAGAGAAGAATGAGAGTAGTGTTGATGTTCATGTGGCTGATGGAATGAATGCTACTGATGAATTAAATTGTGGCGGTGGTTCTTATTTTCCAAGTTCGGCTCAATCTGATGAGCTTGGAGTTGCGCGTTCTGGTTATCTTGCTCGGCTATTTCCACCATCAGCGGCGAAAGTCACAGTTTTGAGAGGTGAGGATTTCCCCACTTTGCAGGCTGCAAGGCCTGTTTCATCAGGCACATCACAGAAACAGAAGGAGGCTTCGATCCAAAAACAGAATCTGGTGGTGAGTGAGGAAACATCCGAGGACAAGAGGGACAGTTACCATTCAAGTCTGGTAGCTGATGCAAGGCAACAGGGACAGTCTTCAAGGAGTACTGTTGGAAATGGGTCGTTGCAGAATGCTGGAGAAGGTCATAGGATGGGCGGCTTGCGAATGGAAAATCACGCTCGGAAGCAGGAAGATTACTTTCCTGGTCCACTGCCACTGGTTCAGTTCAATCCGAGATCTGATTGGGCTGATGATGAGCGTGACACTAGCCGTGAGTTTGCAGAACGGGGAAGAGAAGTTGGGGGTTCAAAAAATGAAAATTATTGGGATAGGGATTTTGACTTGCCCAGGCCCAATGTTTTACTGCACAAACCAGTTCATAATCATAATTGGAGTCAACGAGACAATGAAACTGGAAAAGTATTTTCCAGTGAAGTCCTTAAACTGGACCCTAACAACAGAGATTTAAGAACAACTAGTAGGGAAGGCAGGGAACTCAACAAGTGGAGAACCTTGCCATTTCATAAAAATGGATTAAATTCTCAAGAGGTTGGAAATGACCAAAATGGTATTGGTGCAAGGACGGATGGACCTAACAATGCTGCGAAGGACAATAAGTACATTCCACCACATTCTGGCGACACTGTTAGAGATGGCAGTGTGATTGTTAATTGGGGTTCTTCATTTGGAAGGAAGGATGTGGTACATGTTCCAGAAGTGCGGCAGCAATGGAACAACTCAATGGAAGTACATAACAATCGAGGGGCTGAGCATAATAATCGAGATCGTTATGGTGCTGAGCAACCCAACAGATACAGGAGTGATAATTTTCAGAATAATGCATTATCTAAATCTCCGTTTTCTTCTAGTGGGAAAGTTCCTTCTATGACTGGTGTCAAACTGACTTTAGGCAGGGAGAAACATGCTTTTTCCAGAGGAGATAGACTGTTTTCGGAGGATCCCTTCTCCAAAGACTTCAGTTCTGCAGGTTTCGATGAAACGGAGCTCTTTCCCAGGGGTCTTGTTGGTGTAATTAAGAGGAAGAAGGATGTTGCTAAGCCTGCTGATTTTCACGATCCTGTTAGGGAATCTTTTGAAGCAGAACTTGAAAGAGTTCAGAAGATGCAAGAGCTTGAGAGGCAGAGGATCATTGAAGAACAAGAAAGAGCTTTGGAGCAAGCTCGGAGAGATGAAGAGGAGAGACTTAGAAGAATCAGGGAAGAGGAAGAAAGGCAGCGGAGGTTAGAGGAGGAAGCTCGTGAAGCTGCTTGGAGAGCAGAACAGGAGAGACTGGAGGCTATTCGGATAGCTGAAGAGCACAGAATTGCCAGGGAAGAGGAGAAGAAGAGAACTCTTATGGAGGAAGAGAGGAGGAAACAAGCTGCCACACAAAAGCTTTTGGAATTGGAGGCTAGGATGGCCAAGAGGCAGAGTGAAACTTCAAAGATTGATGCTTCCATCTCTAATGCGATTGTGAATGACAAAGTAGATGCTGGGGTGAAGGAAAATGATAGCTCCAGGACTGTGGACCTGGACAACTGGGAAGACAGTGAAAGAATGGTGGATAATATGATGACATCAGCATCGTTTGATTCATCTGCTTATGACGGACCTTTTGATATCAGTTCTGGGCCTTACCCTCCTAAAGACGTTTCTTCAAGCTTTTTTGACAGAGGAAAAAGTGTTAATTCATGGAAAAGGGATATGTTTGAAAATGTGAGTACCTTGCCCTTGCCAGCACAGGACCAGGAGATTGGTTATAACAGTCCGAGAAGAGATACATTTGGTGGTGGCACAGCAGTTCCTAGAAAAGAGTTCTATGGAGGATCTGGATACATGAATTCTAGGGCTTATTCCAAAGCAGGCATGCAAGAGCCTTTCTTAGATGACTTTGGACGTCAGAAAGACCATAGGTGGAATGTGCCAGGGGATGTTGACTTGTACAGCAAGAATAGGGAAATCAATTCCGGATTTCACGATAATTTTGTAGATAAATTTGGTGATAATGGATTAGGACAGGGCCGTTCTCGCATTAGTACTCGCTCACCTTACCCAGAGCGACCGTATCTGAATTCTGAGTCAGATGAACTTTATCCTTATGGGAGGTCACGGCATTCCATGAAGCAGCCTCGCGTTCTCCCCCCTCCACTTGCTTCCTCTCAAAGAACTTTTAGGGGGGCGAATGAGCATCCTGGTCCATCAACTGTCCTAGATAATGGCATCCATTATGCTTACGGAGCAAGAAATGAATCCAATAGGCAGACAGATTATTATGGGGGTCACCAGGAAGCCCTTGTAGTACCCAACCTTGTTGAACTGCAGCAAGAAAACACTCCTAATGAAGACCAGAAATTGAAGGATATTTCATCAAGATGTGATTCACAATCTTCACTATCTGTTTCAAGTCCCCCCAACTCACCACCTCATCTCTCCAATGATGAATTGGAATCTGGAGATTCTCCTTTGATATCCATGGTAGCAGAAGGAAAAAAGAATCAGCCATCTGCAATTGATTCTGTTGTCTTGAATGATAATTCTGGAAACGATACCATGATAATAGTGCCAAGTCCTACTTCTGCTGTTGAGGATGAGGAGTGGACTCCTGAAAATGATGATGAGTTGCAGCAGCAAGAGGAATATGATGAGGATGAAGATGGTTATCAGGAAGAGGATGAAGTGCGTGAAGGATATGACGGGAATCTTGATCTGGACCCAAAATTTGAAGATTTGCAGCTCGAGGACAGAGGTTCTTCTCATATTTTGGACAATGTGGTCTTAGGCTTTGACGATGGCGTAGAAGTTGTAATTCCAAGTGACGATTTTGCGAGAAATTCAGGGACTGAAGAAAGCAAATTTGGAATTTCTGGCAGTCATGTTCATATTATGGAAGACCAAGGAGCTATCAATAGGGTTCCGGACGATGAACAAAGTTTTCTGCCTACAGATGATTCCTTTGGGACAAGCAAAGATAGCTCCTCTGAGAAGATTCGGGAATCTGATAAGTTGTTGACAGCGGCTACTGTTCAACCTATCAGTGCTTCTTATTCCTCGACTACATCAGATCTTTTATATGTTGATGTCTCGGGTAGCTCTGTTTTACCAGCTCAACAACTCGTCTCAGCTTCAGGTGATGTTACATCTGCTGCTGGTGAGATCAATATGTCATCTATGGCTTCTGCTGGGACTCAGGTTGACGCACCTGTTAAGCTTCAATTTGGGCTGTTCTCTGGTCCATCTCTGATACCATCTCCAGTTCCTGCTATCCAGATTGGTTCAATACAAATGCCTCTCCACATTCATCCTCCTGTTGGTCCATCTCTTACTCATGTGCATCCTTCACAACCTCCTATCGTCCAATTCAGTCAGCTGTGTTATACATCTCCTATCTCGCAAGGAATTTTGCCCTTACCCCACCAATCAATGTCCTTTCTCCAGCCCAACATGCAGGTCCATTATAATCTGAATCAGAATGCTGGAGGTTCTGTGCCTAATCAAACAGCTCAAGATGCCCCACCACATGCAGTAAAAGATGAGGTGGCTTCTCTCTTGGTAAATAAGCAGTCCAGTTTTGTGTCAGGACAGCCAGATCAATCTCATGGAAACCTTTCCAGGGAATTAGGTTCGGTTTTGGCAGAAGATAGTTCGGAAGGTGATTTTCTTTCACATTCAATCAGTTCTGAGGTTTCTGGTTCCTGTAATAACAAGATGAAGCTAGAATCTAGTTCTCAATCAGAAGAGAAAGGGCAATGTGTTTCTGTTTCGAACAATTACTTATCATCATCAAAGGAGAATGGATCTGTAAGTCAGTTGCAGCGTGTACAACCATCATCAAAGTATGTTTCTGGTGAGAAAAATTTCAGTGGTAGCAGAGGGAGAAGATATGCCTATGCAGTGAAAAATTCCAACACAAGATCTTCTTTTCTGGCTCCTGATACTTCTACAGATTCAAGTGGGTTTCGGAGGAGACCTCGACGAACTGTTCAGCAAACTGAATTTCGAGTACGGGATAATGAAAAGAAACAAGAACAGACTACTGTTAAGAACGGAGGCTCAGTTGATAAGTCAAATTACAAAAGAAGAGCTGTGGGAATTATTGCAAGAGGTGGTTCTAAGAGAGGTACTATCTCTAATAGACCACCGAAACAGAGAGTTGAACCAGAGAGCTCATTGTCTGGAAATACTAGTTCTCAGGAGTTGAATTCCAGTGACCGACCAGGAAAGAAAACTGTAAATGACCCGTCAACGAAGAAGCAGAATATTTCTTCCCCTCTTGAGTCAAATTTCAAGAGAAATGCTTCTGAGGAGGATGTTGATGCTCCTTTGCAAAGTGGTGTTGTTCGTGTTTATAAACAACCTGGCATAGAAGCTCCCAGTGATGAAGATGACTTCATTGAAGTGAGATCCAAAAGGCAAATGCTGAACGATCGACGTGAGCAGAGGGAAAAAGAAATCAAAGCAAAATCACGGGCCACGAAGGTATTGATGCTCTAGAAGATTATTGTTCTCTATCATACTTTCTCATTTGGCAGTTTTCTGATGTGCAATTACTTAATTACGTTTTCTCTCTCATCTCAGCTACTGCCCAAATCTCGTGCTCCTAGACAAAGTGTTGTGGTCTCAACAAGTCCAAATAAGCTTTCTGCACCACTGGCTAGACGATCATCAACCAACTTCGATTTTGTTGCCTCGGGGGGAAAAAGCTTGGGCGTTAAAGAAGTATCCACAGGAACCACTGAAGTTTCCCCACCACTGGCTTCAATTGGCACTCCTGCTCTGAATACTGAAACTCCGGCTATGACACCATCTCATGCCATCATGTACACATCCTTTAATATAAAGTTTGCTTGTGACACTTATTTAGAAGTATTCTTATGTATATGCTTCTATATTTCTGCAGTTCCGTTCCAACAGAATCGGTTTCTGTTGTTTCTAATAACAGTGGAAAAGACCTTGAGACTGTGAAAATGTTTGAGAACAAAAATAAGGTTTCGGATAATTTCCATTCAGATGCAAGTACTTGGGGCGCTGCAGGACTTAATCAACAGGTATGCTGAACTATTGCTTTTATTGATATGGGTTAGTTGTAGCTGGTGATTATTAGCACACGTGAGAATGCTTCCCAGCTCTTACATTTACTGTCAACTTCTAGTAAAAGAGATTAAGAAGATGCAAAAACTATCTATCATTTATCTATTAAACATTTTTTTTTAAAACAGACTGGAATTTATTTTGTGGCTTTCTACTTTTATTTGCAGTTTGACTTCTATAATTCTGTCCACAATTTTCATGATGTAGAATAGGACGTCTATTTCATTCACAAAATCTCGGTCATAGACTCAAGATAGAAGAACAAGAGGGGGATCATTACTGCAGCATATCTTAGTTCTTAATGAAAAAAATATGTGCTAAACCTAACCTGTCTTGAAAAAGTTCTTAATATCTTTTTGAGCTAAAATTATGTTGAAATTTTGTGTTAGCATTGCTCTCAGATGTCCTGATTTTATCAAATCATAATCATGATATGCCATTTGAATCAAGTTCTTTGCATAAAGTCTTATTTATGATTATAATCACTGCCATCCTTTCATCTTCAATCCCATCTTACTTCCAAGTAAATCTTCATTCATTAGCATTTTATATGGTGCCATTTTCCCTGGAAGACGTGTTTTTGTATATTATCACCCAAAAAGGATTTTTAACAAATTGATATTAGTTGTTGGATATCATGCGTTAGCTTTGTATCGTGGAACAGAGTTGGTTCCAAGGAAAATTTGGTGATTCTTAGAGCTTCTTATGTAATGAATATTGATACTAAGGTGCTTCTCTTCTTGTTTTGTTCTACTAGTTATTCCATGTGATTAGCTCCTGAATATGTGGATGTTGATCCTCGCTAACATACAACTGATACCATAGTTTCCCAGCAGCTCTCTGTCTTGTTGTCTTGTGACACTAATCGATGTTAATTTTGTTTATTCTACCAGAGCTCCTTTTTTGGCATCATAATACCAGTTTCTTCTTCAAACCTCAACCCACTTCCATATTAAACGAGATCCATATTTTATTTTTACCTCTTATCGCCATTGAAAAATTCTTGAAACCAATTTGACTATTTCTGTGCAGTGAAAATGCTTCTACTGATAAATTTAATTTCTCGCAGGTTATGGCCTTGACTCAGACTCAACTTGAGGAGGCTATGAAGCCTGCTCGATATGATTCACACATTTCTGTTGAAGGCCATTCCAGCACTGTTAGTGATCCCGTCTTGCCATCATCATCCATGTTATCAAAGGATAAGTCTTTTTCTTCTGGTGCAAGTCCAATCAATTCCCTGCTTGCTGGAGAGAAAATTCAATTCGGTACAACTTATTATACTGCAAGCTTAAGTTTCTACTTTAGTTTCAATTGATAAATTTCTGACTGCTTTATCTATCCAACAGGTGCTGTTACCTCTCCAACAGTCCTTGCTCCAAGTAGTCGTGTCATTTCCCAAGGGATTGGGGCTCCAGGTTCCAATCGACCTGACATACAAATATCCCGCAATCTTTCTGCTGCTGAGAAAGATAGTTCTCTTTTCTTTGAAAAGGAGAAACACCGCACTGACTCTTGTACTGCCCTACAAGATAGTGAGGCTGAAGCTGAAGCAGCTGCTTCCGCAATTGCTGTTGCAGCCATCAGTAATGATGAGATAGCTGCCCATGGGTTAGGATCTGTGGGTTTCTCAGATGCCAAAAACTTCAGAGGCACTGACATTGGTGAAATTATAGCAGGTAAGCTTGAAGTCCCCACCCCCACATTTTCAGAGAGAATCCTTTTAATTTGTGTCTTTGAATTTATTACAGCCGTATCAGAAGATCAGCAATTGGCAAATCAACCACGAGGTGAAGAATTGTTAAGCGTATCTCTTCCTGTAGATCTTTCTGTTGAGACAACTCCAATATCCTTATGGCCACCTATGCCAAGTCCCCAGAGTTCTACACCACAGATGCTTTCTCAATTTCCTGCAGGTCCACCCTCGCATTTCCCCTTCTATGAGATGAATCCGATGTTGGGGGGTCCAATCTTTGCCTTTGGTGCATGTGAAGATTCTTCTGGCACGCAATCGCAACCCCATAATAGTACAGTATCAAGTTCGGGACCTACTGGTACCTGGCAACAATGTCATTCTAGCCTGGACTCAATTTATGGTCCTCCTGCTGGATATACTGGTCCTTTCATTAGTCCGCCTAGTGGTGGTATTCCTGGGGTGCAGGGCCCTCCGCATATGGTTGTTTATAACCATTTTGCTCCAGTGGGACAATACGGACAGGTTGGTTTGAGTTTTATGGGTACCACCTATATCCCTTCTGGTAAGCAATCTGATTGGAAACACAATCCAACATCTTCGGCCATGCATATTGGTGAGGGAGAGATGAGTAGTATGAATACTACTGTGCAACGAAATATGTCCAACATGGCTGCTCCTGTTCAGCATCTTGCCCCTGGATCACCACTCTTGCCCATGTTTGATGTATCTCCATTCAAGGTAAAAGACTTTTTGTGTTGTGTAAATCATATAATGCTATTGAAGTTCTGTTTTAGTCTCGCTGTTCTATTGTCATTTTCTTTCTTCACTTGGTTGTGTTTTCATTCTTGATAGTAGTAAACAAACTAAGCCTTATTTGTGATTAATTTGGCTACATGAATCGTCTTTCACTGCTCCATTGATCTTTGGACACATTTATTGGAATATCCAACATGATTTAGTCCTTGCAACTTCAAGTCTTATGCTAATTTTACTCTAATCACTCCTTTAACGAGTTCTACTTGGATTATATCTCATTCTTATGAATGAGATTTCTTTAGGTTTATGAAAGACGTTCCAACCACCCAAAGTCTCTCCATTTTTTGCCTCAATCAGTGTCATCTCTATGTTGACATGTATTCTGATTTTATTTTTAATCTATTTTAATATGATTTCACGTTAATCTTAATATTCTCATTACTACTACACTACATAATTGGTCTAATACGAACTTGCTTTTGACCTTACATGGATATTTCTGTGATGGAAGTCTTCACAGAATTTTTCCAATTTATGAAACCTGCTCTAGCCTATGTGTGACATCCTCCTCAAGTCCGTCGTTATTAATCGAACCTAAATACCTAATACAGTCACCCTTTGAAACAACGTGTTATTATCGTATCTCCAATATCATCATTATTATTAATAAGACAAAAAAGAATAAAAATTGTGAATATGATAACTTGATTGCTTGTGACAAAAAAAATAAATAAATGGAAACTTATAATCCTAATGTTGAAAATTGTGGTTTTACAAGAAGCTATTTTTTCATTTTGCATCGTCTTTTATCTGCTATTGAAGAATGACTTAGTTGATGAGAGTACTACAGAATTTGTTGTTATTTTGTTATTGGCTTCGAGCAGCTCTCCTCCAGTATCTTAAAAAAAAAAATGCTATATGTGATAACTTGGAATGTCTTGAACTTGATTTCAGTCTGCACCGGACCTATCTGTTCAAGTTCGCTGGCCACATCTTCCTGCATCACCACTTCACTCCCTGCCTCTCTCACGACCATTGCAGCAACAACCAGATGTTGTACTGCCTTCTCAAGTCAGCCATGGGCATTCCCTTGACCAATCATTAAATGTTAATAGGTTTTCCGAGTCTCGAATTTCAACACCATCAGAGAATGACCCAACTTTTTCTGTGGCAGCAGATACAAATATTGCCCAGTTTCCTGCTGAGTTAGGATTAGTGGATACATTGAGATCCATCAATTCAGGCACATCTGCCCAGAGTGGCATTGATCAAAGCTCCACTGGAAGTGCTACTGCAGAGTCTTGCAAGACTGAAGTTCTTAAGAATGGCGTTGACAAAAATGGTAAACGCCAAAGCACTAATTCTCTGAAGACTCAGCTGTTCCCTCAGAAGAATACATCCACCCGGCAGAGTAATTCCTCTGGCTATAATTATCAAAGAGGTGGTGAAATGTCCCAAAGAAACAAAGCAGGAAATGAGTGGTCCTATCGAAGAATGGGTTTCCATGGAAGGAACCAGTCTGCAGGTGCAGAAAAGGGTGGTCTTGGTTCAAAAATGAAACAAATATATGTGGCTAAACAAACCACAAGTGGAAGTTCTAATGCAGCATGAGCCAGACATTAGGGTTATGGCGAATACTGGAAAGATTGTAAGTGAGCATCACTTTTGATAGTAACATTCTAGCTTTTGGGTCTTCAATTTTAGGGCTTCGCAAAATGCTTTGTTTTGCAATTTTGTTTTTGTGGTAAATGCTTTTCGTTGGACTGCAGAACCGGCTGGTGATTGTTATTTCCAAATATGGCAGTCTCCAAGTCTCTCTCTGGGTATTCGCCCTATTCTTCATCTTCTTCATCTTTGCTTGGGCGCAACCCAGAATAGTTTCTCTTTTTTTTTTTTTTACAACTTGTGTTTGATGTATTGGAACTGTAATAGCACCAACAGATCATATGTCGTTCATTATTGCTCGTGATTATTAAAGTTAGAGAACAAAATCGCCTATATGACGTTAATGTTGAAGGGAAATTGTATTGAAGTGCCTTGCCATGATTTTGCATATTGTTCACATTTTGTCAGACTGTTGCTCAAGATATGCTGCTGTTATAAGCCTTTTGACATTTCAATGGCTGGGATCGGTGTTCTAAAAGGTGTAATGATGGATGATGCGTGGAGGATAAACTATGGGCTACGTGAGGTATGGGCGTAAAAAAAGTGTTTTCTTATTTTAATATTATTTTAATTTTTTTTAATCAAAAAATTATTTAATAATTAAAAATAATACCAACCAAATATCTAAAACAGATTTATAGGAATTTTATATATTTTTTCAAAA
>CAIGRB010031213.1:28692-55711 GCA_903798255.1 Fraxinus quadrangulata | reverse complement strand
AACCTTGCTTAAAATGGTCAAATTATGCCCTTTTTGCATTTTTCAGATCAATTGATGGTGGAATTCACGTTTTCCATCAAGTTGGACTTCAGCTGTTAAATTTTCAAATGTTCGGGACTGATGTTACAATTTTCCCAAGATTTAAAATGAAAATTTATAAAAATCTACAAAAGACTTCCACTAATTTTATACAAATTTCTAAAAAATCTACGAAATCTACAAAAGTCATCACTTAAAAAAAATCCATAAAAATTTTTAAAAATCTCAATTAAATACATCTCCTTAAATGGTCTTCATACCCAACTTTTCAGTATTTCTTAGGGTAAATTTCAGTGTGACCCATTCTTTTTAGGGTAACTAGTACGTAACATCCACACCTTTCATGGTTATTGTGGAAAGCGTCAATATCTTTCATTTTTTTGATATTTTCACCATGACTTTCACATTTCATTGCATAAAAGGTCATTTTCATATATTTTATCAATTAAAAATAGTGAAATAACGAATATACCATTCTTTTTAAATAAAATAAAAAGAAAAAGAAAAAGAAAAAGAAAAAAATAATTGCAACAGTAGTGCCATTTTTTTTAAGAAAGCGCAGATGAATCCCAAATAAATTACTAAAATAATAATTAGTACATAATGTCCATATCTGTCACTATTTTAGTGAAAAAATCACCACCTTTCATTTTTTTTTTGACATTTTCACTCGTAATTACATATTTGATTGTGCAAAACATCTCGTCTATTCATTTTCATTTAATTTCTCAATGAAGAGTTGTGAAATGATGAATATATCGTATTATTAAAAAAAAGAAATTAAAGAAAATTAATTTTTTAATTTCTAATTTTTTAATAATTTATTTGGGACTTGTTTGTAGTTTTGAATTTTTAATAATTTAATTGGGATTCGTTTGCATTTAAAAAAAAATTCTAATTTTTTAAATAATTTATTTGAAATTCGTTTGCACTTTTTTTTTTAAAATAATTTATAATTTTCTAATAATTTATTTGTGGCTCGTTTGCACTTTTTTTTTTAAAAATAATTTTTAATTTTTTAATAATTTATTTGGGATTCGTTTACACATTTTAAAAAAATTGGGACTATAGTTGTAATTAGTTGTTTAAATTTTTTATTTAAATAGTAGGGTATATTCATCATTTTACTGCTCTTTATTGAGAAATTAGATGAAATGAATAGATATGATGATTTGTACAATCAAATGTGTAATTACTGGTGAAAATGTCAAAAAAAAAAAAAAGGCTAAAATAGGGAAAAATATGGACATTATGTGCTAATTACAGTTTTGCTAATTTATCTAGATTCATTTGTTCTTTTTTCAAAAAAAAATTGATATTATGATTGCGATTAGTTTTTTTTCTTTTTGTTTATTTAAAGAAAATAGTATATTCGTCATTTTACAAAATTTAATTGAAAAAATAGATGAAAATGACATTTTGTGCAATGAAGGATGAAAATAATGATAAAAACGTCAAAAAATTAAAGGTATTAAAAATTTTCACAATAACAGGAAAAATGTGAGACATTACGTGCTAATTATCCTTTTTTTTTATCCTCTCCCATCTCCAGAGATGCTATATGTACACAAAGTGTTACCAAATTTTTTACACAATTGACACATTGGGAGGGCCGCCAGTTGTGTACAACAAGTTTTTTCCTTCATTTATTCTTTCTCATTCTTCTTTTCTATTCATTTTTGCTGTTAAAGTTTATGTAATATATAGGGCAATTCTACTCTTAAAATAAACTAAAAAGGAAAAAAAATTAAAATTAAAAATAACCAAAAAAAAAATGAAAAGAGAGAAATAGAATGAAAAGTCTTCTTCTTCCTCAACGTAACCTCGGCACCACCATGCTGACGACGACAACCATCAATAGCCTCCCATACTTCAAAACTGCTGTCCAAACCTCCAATCACACCAAAACTTCCACAATCTCTACCTTCCCAAACTATTTTAATTGATTCTTGTCTCGATCTGGATCACTCATGCAAGTAGCACTTCAAAGTATTATTATGCTGTAACAAAAAATCTATAAAATATGGACGTTCATATATAACATTACAACCAAGATTTATTTTTTCCAATATTATGTAAACCAAATTGGATCGGTTGGTTCAATTAAGAACTGATCTCAAATTCGGTCCGATCATAATATATCAATCATAGAAGGAAAAGTCGGTAAATAAACCTTTCAACAGATCAATTTAAACATGTACTGAAAATTCGATCACGATTTTGGCAGACCGAATTCTGATTTCCTTCCAAGTGCTATTGCTTTCAAAAGAGACTCCTACAAGTCTTATTGATTCTCTGATGTGGGAGAAAAGCTACAGCAGCTTAGCCAGTCGCAATTTTAAATATTTATTTATTTAATTGTTTACTTCATTTTCTCCACTGAACAAATAATTTCCTTCAGCTGTTAGAGAACAGCAATTTAGTTGTCTATTAGAAAATAACATGTTCATCCGACTACTAGGAAACAGTAATTTAGTCCTTCATTTATTACAAAGAGCAATTTAGCCCTCTTACTATTATGTTACAAGTGTTAGAAAATAATAATTTCGTCATCCGAGTAATATGAAATAGAAATTTAGTCCTCTAACTTTTGCAACCAACAATTTTGCCATCAAACTATTCTGAAACAGAAATTTAGTCCAACGACTATTATAAAAAAAAAAATACTTTGGTCACGCAACTATTATGAAACAACAAATTATGTCCAGTTTGAACTAAAGTTTGAGATTTAATATTGCAGCTTTATTTAAACCATCCACTTTATCAATAAAGTAATGGATTATTAGCACAAAACGTCCTTACATATGAAGTTCATTGTGTAAAATGTCTCAACGTTGCAATTTTTACTTTTTCACCCCTATTTGAACATTTCATTGCGGAAATCATCGGTTTCATTAATTTTCATCCAATTTCTCAATAAAAACTGTGAAATGAATAATAGCTTCCTATTTTATAAAATAAAAGAAAATAAAGAACTAATTACAATTCATACTCTCAATTTTCTTTTTTTTTTTAAAATTCAAATGAGTCCCAAATAAATAATTTAAAAATTAAATTAAATTTTTTATCTATTTCATTCTCCCTTCTCCTTCACCTCCACTATCGCCGCCGCCGCAGCCACCACCACCAAACCAACTTTTCCCCCATCCAATCCCACTTCTTGGCCACGAACTCATCCATATAAATTATAAAAACTAAGCTCTTCTCTGTCCAAATTAGTATACATTTCAGCAACTTCTTCCTAACCTTTACATTCTCTGAATTCTTCTCATACAAAGCAGCCACCAATGCCTCCTTGTGCACGAACATCTTGATGGTCTTTAAGCAGAGGCCATAGAAAGAACTATATGTGAGAGGTTAGAAACTCGACTGTAATATGTGGCCTGTGGTTGCCGGAGATGGTCTCAAAGACGACAGTCGGAGGCTACATTGAAGCCTTGATTGTTGTTGTTAGAGATTTGAACTTTGTTATACTCATCAAAACTTAGAAATTTCTTTGACAAATTGCATCTTCTTGAATCACGAGTCGAATGCTCCATCCGATCATCTCAAATCTCCTTTTGGACAACTTTTAGTGGCGATATTTGGCTTGGACATTCTCGCTAGCAGCTGTTGTGCGAGCAATGGTCTGAATTTTGCAAGGCAGCAGTTGCCTCCTGTATCCATTTGGTTGTAGGAGGTATTTATTGTTGGGATGATTGTCAAGGGCTTATTCATTCAGGTAACGAAGACTGTCACTACCTCGATGGCTCTCGCTAGAGGCACCGACGATCTCAACGATGGGATGTATTCTGATGTTTTGCCGAGTTGTATAAAATTAGACTTGAATTCTTTGAAATGGGAATATCCGATTGAGTGTGCGTCAGAGACTGCCACCATTGGAACTGTAATTGAATTCTTTACAATGGAGTGAACTTTTAGGGTGGACTAGGGAAGAAGATGAAGTGGGGTGGGAAAGAAAATAAAGTTTAAAAAATTTGGGATTATGATTGATATATATATATAAAACTTCAGTATAATTTACAAAATAATAAAAAGCTTGGGACTGCAAGCTTTCCGTTTCATTTAAATAGAAAGGTACATTCGTCATTTGACAAATTCTTATTGATGAATTGAATGGAAATAGATGAAAATGACGATTTTCGTAATAAAAGATTGAGATATGGGTGAAAATGCCAAAAAAAAAAAAAAAGGTTGACATTCTGCAAAATGAAGGACGTCTCGTGCTAATAACCCGTGAAGTAACAAATACCTCGTTCACAGAAGAGGAAGAATAACACAATTAGACCTAGGGTTTTCGAATCCAATACATCATACTCCTAAGAAATTCGGAATTATCGCTCGAAATCCGGAAATCGAATATCGATCGATCGAAGATGTGGCACGAGGCGCGGAGGTCGGAGAAGAAAGTGCATGAAATGATGGATGCTGCTCGGAAGAGAGCGCAGCGCAGAGCCATATACCTGGCCAAGCGGCGCGGCGACCCAAGCCAATCTATCCAAGCCATCGGCACTCGCTGTCGCATCCACCGTGATGACGCTCTCTACCAGGCTGCCGAAGACCAACAGGGCTTGTATGATATGTGTTTTATTTTCTCAAAATTTCCTTATTTATTTAAAGAAAATATTTTTTGTAATCATCCTATTCTGATTTTTTCTTATTAAGTAGGAAGGAATTTTTTTTTTGGGAGAATTTATATATAGGAAAAGGTGAAAATGAAAATGGATTTGAATATGTTATAGGATTATTCAGTACTGATATGAAGGTAATCCGATTTTTGATTTATGCTTTAGATAATTAAATGCTTCAAACGGTATTTTGGATACTTACTGTCCCGATTATAGCTTCCTTGGTCATGATTGTAGATGCTATTGGGTATGTACTTTATACTTCATATTATACCAATTTAGCCTTCTTGTTTTGTCCTTTTGATACAGAGTCGTGATGTGGATATGCTCCTCTTAGTAGTCATTATACTGTAGTTATGACTTCTTCTGCAAAATTCATGCTCTGTGTCACTTAATAATGATCATGCAAAATTGAAAAAATTGCGCGAAGTAATTTCATTCTATCTTTTCACTGTAAGGACATTTAGGATGACACATACTTGTCCTGTTTATTTTTGCTAGATGTTTTAAGGAATATGTTTTAGTCCCGTCTGTTCCTTCCCTCGTATTGGCAATGTTATTGCGAAGTTATTATATTTTCCACATGGCTTCACTAATTTATTATGTGCATTCCACTGATAAATGTGACCTAACATTTTTGCCTCCTGCTCAGGATACCCTGGAATGGGAAACAGGATATTATGATTGACAGGTAATGCATTTTCAGTTACCTGCCTTTACCAAAGGCATTGCTCTAAACATATGTTTCGTGATTGGGATTAGGAGTTGAGATGTCGGGGGATTCACCTGCCATTACTGATTAACTATACTTTTACCAGATTTGATGGCCGTGCTCTTCTTGATTTTATTCGTGATAGTAGTACACACCGTCCTCGGGTCTCAGAAAAAACTGAGGAAGAAGAGGAGTTAGAAGAGTTTGTTAGTTTTGAGCGTTACCGGGATTTAATTAAACATCGGCGTAGAGGATGTCGGTACTTTTTTTTTATTTGTCACAATCTGTTTGATTTACAACTTTTTTGTATTTTGTTCCTTTTGTTTTACGTTATCTGTTAGTGGATGAATATAACGATACCTCCTTTTCTATTAATGGTAAGTTTCTGTTATTTTTTGAGAGCTAACAAAACCCTTTAGCAGTTACTGACGAGGAGGGACTGCAACACGTTAACCAGGAGATGGAGGCTAAGATCAGTGCTTATTTTGGATCAGACAGGTTCACATCTTATCTTTCTCTGTTTTATTCTTTACAAAGCAAACAGTAGACAATGGGAAAATTCTCTCTACATTTAAATTTTGAATTACTTATTATTTGGCATTTAATTTTGCATTGCAATTTCCCAGAACACATGTGAACTCTGAAAACATTTCCTAATGAGTATGCAAGTCATCTTAAAGTGTTCACTTTAGTTTTCCTTCGCAGAGACTTTTGTTATTTTTTCCATTATGGATACTTGCGTGTTTCTTTATGGTTGCTCTTAAAATATTTAAATTTAGAAATTTCTTTCATGTACATTCTGCTATGGCTTATATTAAGCTCTCTGTTTATATAATTTGTTTGATCCTTTTTCCCTATTATTGGACGTAATGACAAGTACAGTAAATCTCATGCGGCTCAGACGCCAGCAAGCAAGGGGCCTTACTCACAAGTTGGTTTCTCTTATGATGGAGATGAAAAGGAGGAAACTCAAGATTTAGATGGCGATGAAGATGACGACGAGGACGACGATTACGAGGAGGATTTTAACAGTGATGACAGCAGTGATGAATTGATGGAGTCAATTGCAAAAGAATTTGGAGTAAAGAGGTATGGATGGCTTGTCTACATGGATAAAAAGGCTAAAGAAGAGGAAAGGAGGCAAAAAGAAGTCATCAAGGGAGATCCTTCAATTGTAAGTTTGTTAAAAATTTGAGTTTGAAACTTCGAATTGTGAATCTACATGCCTTATTTCACTATATTTTGAATTACTGTGAATTTTATAGAGAAAACTGAGTCGCAAGGAAAGAAGGAAGGTTTCTCAGATGGAAAGAGATAAGGAAAGAGAAACTGCAAGAATGACTGGAACTAGGGCGCTTCGTCACGATCCATATCGGTAAATGTCATGTGTTTCCTTCATGTATTTGCAATGGTACAACATACTAGCCAGTAATATGTGGTACTAAAATCATTGTTGCCTCTGATGATTTGCAGTGAATCAAGGCACAGTCCTACTTATGAAGCATATTCACGATCTAGAAGGTCGATATTCTCGTCTCTTTTACTGTTTAAATGTAAAAACTGGTGGGGCAATTGTTGAATGTCTTCTCTTTCAGCAGATCGAGGTCGCAGTCTCGGTCCTACTCTCCATCACAGTCAAGGCGCCATGCACATGGATCACACACTGATGATCTTAATCGAGGCAAAGATAGGGCTCCAAAAATAGAATATATTACAGAATTTGGGGGCTTTGATGATGGGGATGAGCCAAAGCTTGAAGGATATTCTCCACCACCATCTCCTTCATCCCATGCTGATGCATTGAATCGGTCGGAGCACTCGACCTTTTAATAATTGCAAAGATTGATTGGAAGTGTTTATGCTGCAGCTAACCATCCATTTTGTTAACTGAGCCAAACTTTTGTTGTTTAGAATATATCATGCTTAGGATAACCAGCTTAACTGCCAAGGGGGAGAGGGAAGGAAGCTTCCTCTTTGAAGCTCATTATTCCCAGAGCTGGACTTCATATGACTGCATCTGAGTCCCAGGAAGTATTGTAAAGTGTTTCTCTAATGCTTATGCCTTCCTGCAGGCTATCGTCTGGTCGCATACTCGAGGCTCTTCATGTAGACCCTGCATCTGGTGTATCCCTCGACAAAGAGAAGAATGCCAAACTGTTGAAGCCACCACCGAGGTATCTCATGGCATTTTCTTTTCCATTACTTAGTCGACATGTATTTTTTGGATGATTCTCTTCGTCGTTAACTTATTATTGTTTTTATTTGATTCCCTTGGCAGCACATCCTCAGCACTAGCAAAGTTGAGCAAAGCTGCTAGTGGGAGCCTCTCTAAGCAACAGGGGGAGAAGAAGGAAACACCTCAAGAACGACTTAAACGGATCATGAGCAAACAACTGAACAAACAGAGTATGTTCGCTTGATTTTTATGCTAAAACGTAGCATTGATGAGGATTGGCATTTTTTTCTTTCTTCTTTGATAAAGTTTCATGGCTGCATGATTATCATGTTCGTTGTGGCATAACCACTTTCTTTTTTGCAGTAAAAAAAGATACTGCTATTGAAATGGCTAAGAAACGAGAGCAAGAGCGACAGAGGCTCGAAAAACTAGCTGAAACAAGCCGAGTTAGCCGATATCGGCAGCGAAGCCGTAGTAGAAGTTACAGCCGCTCTCCTCCAAGGTACAGATCTCTACCAACTTTGCTTTTTGGCTGTTGATTGGAGGATTGTTCTTGGGGGATAGGGATTTGGATAATCTCCAGTTCTTATCCCCAAATTTGTTGGGAACAAGGCTTAAAACATGTTTGGGAGTTGTTTATAAATGGGTTAAATTACAAATAGATAGAAGTGAGTGTGGATAAGTGTGTAGTACTTGTGAATCCCATAAAATATGTAGATGAAAAGTGGTTTGACCATTAATTTGCCAAACATGGGCTTTATTTGCTGCTGTTCTGGTTCTTCCTTGTTCTTTGAGGAGACACTTTTTGCTGAATTTGGTTTTTGATAAGGCAAACATTACTGGGTCCAATTTTTCTTGCACTGAATCTTTTTTGATGCTCTTCAATTAAATTTGATGCTGGACTGGAGAACCACTTTTCTGTTATCGCAGAAACTTCTCTCTCTGTTTTTTTCCCTAAAATTCTAGTGCAATTGTCTTTTGCTGATCTGTGGAATATATATAGATTTGAGAGTTTCTATATCTGTTCTTTCATATTTTCCACTGCAAGGGCAGAGAGAAGGATTACAACTGATTCATTACACACAAGCATATGATAAGTAGTAATATTTCCCAGTTAACGTCATTTAAAAAATCGACTTTCTAAATTGGTGTTAAAACTGAAAACAAGAAAAAATCGGATGACTTTTGGTCTCTCTAAAGCTGTGAATTGGGATTTCCCATTATAGGTCGTATATTTAACCAGCCCCAGTCCTAGGTTTCAACAAATTGCACCTTCTGCCTCGACTCTTTTGACCTTTTTCTGTCTGCCCCAGAAACTGACGGTGAAGATGCACGTCTTTGTAATGGGACTTTACGAGGGCTCTTCATCTATAAGCCCTTCATGCTTGCCAACTAAATATATTTTTTCTGGTTATATTGCTTTTATCAGATACTTTCTTGTTTACATTTTCCATGTTTCCATGTGTTGCAGAAGATACAGGCACAGGAGTCCAAGCAGGGGCAGGAGTTCTCGGAAATATCGTTCTCCTTCTCACTCCCGGTCTCGCTCTGGATCTCGTTCGCACACGCGTTCACGTTCATCCTACTCTAGTTCTCGATCTCACTCCCGTTCTCGCTCTCCACGGTAATTCGTCATCTTTTCGTTAAGCTCGTGTTTACCATCGTGCTTGCTTATAATGGTAAGAAATTTCAGGGGAAGAAGACAGTCAAGGTATTGAAAATGATTTTACACTGGAATTCGAGGAGGTGCAAATAGACATATTCAGATGGCTGCCTGCAGCTAGTACTGAGTGTCCTTGGCAGCAGTTCCGTCTCAGCTGGGGTTAGGTTAAAAGAACACCTCGTTGGTCTACTATACTGCTAAATATTATGTATAACTGAAATGTGTGTATTGAAGATTCTATTCTGCCAGATGGTTATTGGTACCATGAGATCTTTGCTTAGGGAGGCAAGACTGGCTCGTAATAAAGTTCATCCTTAAACAAGAATTCCGGCTCATTGTGTTAATCTTCTTTTGTTTATTCGGTTATTCTTGCGGTATGACTTTAGGCAGAAGATTGACAAGGGAAACTGACACAAATATCACTAACTGGGGCCAAAACAAAGATTTTAGTACTTTTACGCAGGACACACTTTTTGTAAGTGGTGAAATATGAACAAAGGACTTTAATTTCGGCAGTACATGGATATTTAGAAGGCACCCCAAATATTTATGCGTTAGATTAAATACACCAACGTAACCTTTCCGACTGGATTATGTTTAAAACAATTTGTTATACCTTCCATTTCTTACACTTGACTTGACATGTCGTGTTTGGCATCTATTTATATTTTGCTTATAAATCTTGAAGTCATTTTTCATGTCGTATCGCGAGTTTCATAAGTTGTATCATCTTATTCACAATTTATTTCTTTCTATCTATCTATCTATAATTTAATTTATTTTTAAAAACTTATCAAATGCGTGCTTTGCCAAACATATGCATCAATTCCTGAAATGGAAAATTGCGTTTTCATTACCAACCCAAGGTTCGTTGTGACAATCTCATATTTGTTCTATTTCTTTTCTTAATATAATCTCCTACTTTGTTGGAAACGAGAATGTCATACTATTTGTAAGATAAAAATTGAATAAGTACCATTTTTGACATTTCAACTTTAAAATATAAATTATTTATTTTGGAAGTGACCAAAAATAATGAAAGAAGTAATTTTTCTTACTTATAAGAAAAAAATAATTTATTCGAACTAATTTAGAAAAATAGAATTCATTAAAAGTTTGATTCCAATTCCTCTCTCTTGACCTTCCATCCCTACCCTTTCCTAACAAACGAACCCAAACTTTTGGCTATGCCTTTCTTCTCAGATGTAATTAGCTATGTCAACGAGTCGAGTCGAAAAAAAAAATTCGGGCTTGGCTCGAGCTATTTTGGGCTCGATTTGAGCAAAGTCCAGCAAAAAAAAAAAAANAAGATTTTGTGGGCTCTGAAGGAAATTCAATCTATTAACACACACGTATTATAGTAGTTAAAACCTTTCTACTTTATCCGAGTTTGGGACCGACTACAACTATCGTATGCAGAGTTAAAATTGTATACGAATAAAATATTTCGTATACAATTTTTCTTGAAACAAAAAAATTTAGAAATTACATATTTTTTGAAACTAATCAATTCAAAATTTTACAATATCTTATGCTTGAATCTGTTGCAACTCTTCAGTTATTATACTGTTAACTTGTTCTTGAAAACGTAATTCCACACATTTCATGTCCTTCAGACATATTAAAATCTCAATTATATCTAGCTATGTCACGAGTCAAGCCGAAAAAAAAGCTCAAACTTTTTTGAGCCGAGCTTTTTTGGACTCGAGTTGAGCCGAGCCCGGCCAAAAAAAAGAGGCTTGGTGCAACCGAGCCCGAGCCGTCCGAGCTTTTTTTGCCATCCCTAGATGTAATAATAAAACGAAAGCGTGATATCACCACAAGAGATTTGATACTCTTTTTCTTTAAAATATTTTTAAAAGTATTTATATATAAATATATAAATTTTTTGTTTTTACATGACCCCCTCTCCACTTATTCCCATTGTTTTTAACTCTACTGTAGTTTATGTAATCTCACTACGAGTCCGAGATTCATTTTTTTTTTTGGCTTAAAATATATTTTGAAATAGTATTTTAATGAAAAATGTGTAGTTGAAAAATAAGGAAAAATTTTGAATTTTCGTATAGTATTATTTTATTAAAAAATATGTGATTGAAAATAAGAGAAACAAAAATATATTTTGAAAATAATGTGGATCAAAGAAAGAAAATTAGTCTTTCTGTAAAAAAATATCGAAAATTTAAACATCTTTTATATAATTAATGTCGGCCCAGACTATAGAGGTCATAAGCAACACCCAAGACCTCACCTTAGTGAAAGCCCCCATTATTATTATTATTATTATTATTATCAATAATTTATTTGTTATTTTTCCTCGTTTTGAGATCGACTATTCGTTTTGTCTATCTTTTTCCTTTACTGTTTCTTCTATTTGTTAAGCGACCTGTCGACTTTCATTTTATCTTCTCTGCTTGTTCAATCTATTAAAACAGTTCAGCTCAACAAATCAGTTTGTAAGGATAATATTTGGAGAGATAAGGAGGTTCAAAAAATAGAGAGATAAGGATGACTATTCTCACAACTATTCAATCACTCATGGAGATATTTTTGGTGATGAGATAGATTGGTGTACAGCTCGTCCAGTTCAAAAGATTAAAACAATTCAATGCTACAATATTGCATGAAAGTCTTGGTCAATGAGAGTTTCAACAGAATAAAGAATCAGTTCAATAGCTCAACAAATCTGCAGCTTTTGAGGAATTTCTTCAACATATTTTTCAATTCAAAAAAATCTGTTTCATACTCCTTAATTTCTGCAAACAGTTTTAGTGATGCATGTATACAATAGCTTATATAAACTTTGTAATTTAGACCTTTGTGCTCACGTTGGAATCAATAAAAAATCGAATATAATACAAAAGATTTTTTTCCAGTTTCCAGTTTTTCTTTTTGATATCAGAGCTTTGGTGAGCACAAAGGTTTAATGGCATCACTTTCTCTCAACATTGGCAACTTCGTCACCCTAAAACTCAAACACGACAACTACCCATTATGGCGGGAGCAAGCATTGGCTTTTGCTGAAAGCCAAGAACTTATTGATAGGTCCTCCAACGATGCATACCACCATAACTCTAGAAAATCCTACAACACAAGTTACACATGAATATACCGCATGGCGCAAGTCTGAGAATGGCTTATAGGTACTTTATCAGAATAGACTCTTAGCATTATCATTGGCTTAGACACTGCCAAAGATGTTTGGAATGCCCTTCAAGAAGCCTATGCACAAGACTCGCAGGAGCGTGAATATACCCTTCGACAAGAAATGACATACCTTCGCAAGGAAGATAACACCTCTATTAGTGAACATCTCCGACATTTTAAGAGCATCACAGATAGTTTGGCTGCCATCGGAAGCCCAGTTCCTGACAAAGTAAATTTTTTTTCACTCCTCACCAGTCTCGGACCACAATATGAGTCATTTACCACTACAATGCTAAAGCCACCACGTCCTAGCTACACCGAACTCGTGTCGCTTCTCCAAGGATACGAGCAGCGCCAGACTTGGTTCAACAACAGTAGACCACAACAGTTGACCTTTTATGGTAAAAAACAACAATTAGCTTACAGTCGAGGGCCACAAAGTCAATTCAGCTCAAATGGCCGAGGATTTCAAGCCTACACCCCAATACTAATGATTTTATCACCAATGCAGTTTCAAACAACTCCAACCATTCAGTTCGTAACAATGGAAGTCAAACTTATCAATTTTATCGAAATACCAATAATCAAATAGGTTCAGTTCGACGACCACCTCCACCAGGTCAACGTAGAATGACTCCATCCGAAAGAGAGATGTATCGTAACGAGCGTTGCCAATACTGTGGCATCCTTGGCCACGTTGCAAAAATTTGCTAGCACTTGCCAAAGAAATCAACCAAACAGAATGACATTCCTCATGTACTTGCTCTCACTCTGACAACTCTCTTACTGAAACAGAATGGACCATCGATACCGGTGCTTCAAATCACATGACAGGAGATGAAGGTAAATTGACAAACTTGCATCCATATTTTGGATCAGACTCTGTCCTAATTGGAAATGGTACCTCTTTTCCTATTAAAGCAGTTGGTGAGACAATCATTAGAAATAAATCTATAGTTCTTCTGCTTAATAATGTTTTTCTTGTTCCAATTTTTTCAAAAATTCTTCTATCTGTAGGTCAACTCACTGATGAATTTTCTTTAAACTGTGATTTTTCTAATGTTGATTTTTGTATCAAGGAACGGGAGACAGGCCACATTGTAATGACTGGGAAACGCAAGGGTGATCTACATGCTCTTTCCAGTCCACACGAGCTTCACTTCTCAAATTGTTTTAAATCCGTTTCTACAGATGTGTGGCATCAACGCTTAGGTCATCCTCAAGCATCCTCTTTACAATTTCTTAAGAATAATGGTCTCATAGAAGTAGATGGGGTTCCAAACTTAAAGTTTGTTTGTGAAAGTTGTCAATTAGGCAAATTGTCTAAAATGCCTTTTAGCTCTTCTGAAACTACTAGTTCAGATATTTTCAATAAAATTAGATGTGATTTATGGGGTCCTGCTGCACCTGTAACAGCTTTTGAAAATTTTCGTTATTATGCATGTTTAGTTGATGATTTTTCTAGATATACTTGGCTGATACCTCTTAAGAAAAAATTAGACTTTGTGGATGTTTTTCTTGCTTTTGAACAATATGCGATAAGGCAGTTTGAAAAAAAAATTAAAAATTTTCATTCAGATGGTGGTGGTGAATTTATTAACTCATGCTTAATAACATATTTTCAAGCGCAGGGAATAGTTCATCACATCTCCTGTCCATACATACCAGAACAAACAGGTATGGTTAAACATCATCATCGAATCATCCGTGAACTCGGTATGACGATGCTCTTTCATAGTGGCGCTCCTTTGTATTTGTGGTGCAAGCATTCTCAACTGCTGTATACCTCATTAATCGCCTTCCATCTTCCAGTATTAACTTTGATACATCTTATTTTAAGTTGCATGGAACTCATCCAAATTATTCATATTTGCTTGTGTTTGGATCCAAATATTTTCCTTACACATGGGATACCTGCAAAAATAAATTTGATCTAAAAACCATACCCTGTATATTTATGGGGTGAACAACATAAATGTTATAAATGTTTCCACCTTTCAAGCCAGAAGATGTACATCTCTCAACATGTGGTTTTTGATGAGATGAATTTCCCTTTCAAGGCATAGAAGAAAACATTTTCAGCACCTTCCCTTATTAAATGGATCAGTATTTTTGACTCTTGGTTAACTATTCCAATTACCATCTCTAATTCTTCTATAGTGTCTATAGGTACAACCTTTTCTGAGATTCCACACATACCATTACAAACTATACCTCTTCAACCTCAGGCTTCAACACCTAGTTCAGCTCAGTCAAACTCAAATCACTTCGATCCAGAAGAAAATCAATTCTCAAACATGGCTCCTATTATTAATTCTTTACCACCTGCAAATAGTACCTCACTTTGTGCTACTAATAAAGATTTTTTTTTGCAGGACATCGAACATAATCTGCAGTCTGATGTTACAACATTAACCACTAATCAGGAGCTTGAATCCATTCTACCACCTAATGTACCAGATCATGAACTCGCATCACAAACAGATGTCACAACACCAGAAGCACAAAACCAAGCAGTTGTATCTAATCCACCCACATATATATCAAAAACGAGTTTCCTGTCTCCAACAACCACATCATCTCATAAGTCACACCCCATGTTGACCCGATCTAAATTGGGAATACACAAATCAAATCCCAGGTATGCTCTCACAATAGCCACACAAGATATTCCCCGAGAATCACGCACTGTGAAATCAGCCCTCAATCATGCTGGCTGGCGTGCAGCTATGCAAGATGAATTAGCTACTCTTCACGACAACCAAACTTGGAAACTTGTTCCCCGAGACCCCTCCATGCACGTTATAGGATCCAAATGGGTCTTCAAAACGAAATTAAAAGCTGATGGAACACTTGATCGTCTCAAAGCTCGCTTAGTTGCCAAAGGATATGATCAAGTTGATGGGGTTGATTATACGGAAATATTCTCTCCAGTAATTAAGCCTGGAACGATCAGGATGGTTATTAGTTTTACGCTCATACATCATTGGCCCATCCGGCAATTGGATGTTAAAAATGCCTTTATCCATGGACTTATTTCAGAAGACATTTATATGGAACAACCCCTAGGAATGCTAGATCCAACATTTTCAACCCATGTTTGCAAATTACAACGAGCTCTTTATGGCTTAAAACAAGCACCGAGAGCATGGTTTGATAGCTTCAGTACCTTCTTACTTAAACATGATTTTTTTGTAGTTTAACTGACCCATCTCTATTTATTCTCCATTCTCCACATGGCACACTAATTCTTTTGTAATATGTTGATGATATGCTTCTCACAGGCTCAAATCCACAACTATTGGACAATTTTATTAAGAAATTAAGTACAGAATTTGCAATGAAGGATTTAGGACAAATTCACCATTTTTTTGGAGTTGAGATCATACCAACCACAGATGGATTACATCTATCACAATCTCATTATGCTTTGACCATTCTTGAAAAAACTCAAATGACAGATTGTAAACCCATGAGCACGCCTATTGAGGCTAAAACAAAGGGTCCTGTCACTGATACAATGCTTCAAGATCCAAGTTACTTTAGAGGAATTGTTGGGGCCTTACAATATTTAACACTAACTCGCCCAGATATATCCTATAGTGTTAACTTTGTCTCCGAATTCATGCATGCACCTACTGTCGCACATCTCAAAATGGTACGAAGAATTTTGCGTTATGTCAAAGGAACCATTACGTTAGGTCTTAATTTTACTTCACTCTACACTTGATCTATGTGCTTTTTCTGATACAGATTGGGCAGGTTGTCCAATTACTAGACGTTCTACCACTGGCTACTGTACCTTTCTTGGTAGCAATCTAATCTCATGGTGTGCAAAAGAACAGAGTACCGTCTCCCGTTCTAGCACTGAAGCTGAGTATCGAGCCATGGCCCACACTATAGTTGAACTTACCTGGTTGATGTTCATTCTTCGCGACCTTCGTGCCTCGATTACGAAGCCTCCAGTTTTGTTTTGCGACAATGTTAGTGCTCTCTATTTAACAGCATGCTCGATGCAAACATATTGAATTGGATTATCATTTTGTTCGGGAACGAGTTGCACTCGGTCTAATTGTCACTCGATATGTCTCCACAACAGCTCAACTGGCAGATATATTTACAAAGCCCATGTCCAAAGCCTCTCTCATACTATTTCGTAACAAACTCTGCCTCTAGCCTCGATACAATTTGAGGGAGGATGTTAAAACAGTTCAGCTCAAGGATAATACTTGGAGAGATAAGGAGGTTCAAAAAATGGAGAGATAAGTATGACTATTCTCACAACTATTCAAACATTCATAGAGATATTTTTGGTGATGAGATAGATTGGTGTATAGCTCGTCCAGTTCAAAAGATTAAAACAATTCAATGCTACAATATTGCATGAAAGTCTTGGTCAATAAGAGTTTCAATAGAATGAGGAATCAGTTCAACAGCTCAACAAATCTGCAGCTTTTGAGGAATTTCTTCAACAAAATTTTCAATTCAAAAAAATCTGTTTCATACTCCTTGATTTCTGTAAACAGTTTTACTGATGCATGTATACAATAGCTTATATAAACATTGTAATTTAGACATTTGTGCTCACATTGGAATCAATAAAAAATCAGATATAATACAAAAGATTTTTTCCAGTTTCATGTTTTTCTTCTCAATCATCCTCATCCCCAAATTCAATCCTTCACAATTTTCTAGCTTCTACAATTTTTGACAGTAACACTGAATGATCCCAAAATTTAAATATTTATAGGGGCTCTGTATTTGAAGTTGGCCTCAAATCTCCAAAATTTTAGGGTTGATCCTAAATATAATAAAGCACTTTTTAGAAAATTAAGATAGTCAACCTTGAGGGGTTGCTCAATTGGTCAAGCCTTGAGCTTGCTCCTCAATGGTCACTAATTCGAGTTCCATCAAGGTCATTAGTGTGAGTATCCGGTCGTAAACTTCAGGATATCGTGGGATTAGTCGAGATGCGCACAAGTTGGCCCGAACATCCACGGTTATAAAAAAAAAGAAACTTACGATAGTTATTGGTAATATAATTTAGTATTTTACAATGGGAAATAGCTAATCCTCATTGATTCATTTCGAACAATGACTCTATTGTGATGTTGTTTTATGAAAATTCAACATAGTGACGACTACAAATAGCTGCAATGTTATTTATTCTATGATGGCTAGAGAAACTACTTTGAATATTATGAATTATAAAGGTTTCAGACAATTTTAAGTATTATTATCAATTGTAAGGTTAAACATCTCAATTGTCTCTAAACTTTCATTGCCATTTCTTAATTATCATTGACGAGCCACATGGGTCGGCTCAGGCTCGGGCGTTGCCTGAAAATGAGGCTCGATTTCACCGAACCGGATTGACATCCCTAAAAGAAATTGTCAACACAATTTGTTGCGAGAATAGAAAGATTGACGGGTGTCAATCACTTAGCCATAGTAATCATCCTCTATGTGGTGATCTTCGTACTTGGTTAACTGTCTAGATTCTTTGCACTTTTGTCTTTTCTAAAGTTTCGTATTTGCTTGTGAATCGGAAGTAACTCACTAGGGCAGATTTTTTTTTAAAAGTTTTGTTACTATAGCGTTATCGAGTTGGATGCTACAAGAAGTCGAGTATTACAACATATATAATATCGAGGAGGTCTGATTGTATAAGAATGTGGGTTAAATCAAATGAAAAAAGTATTATACTTAGTGATGGCAATCAAGCCGAGCGGCTCGTGGGCTTGGCTCGTGGAAAAGAGCCATGAGCCGCTTGGGTTCGTCAAAAAGACAAGCTCGAGCACGAGCCGAGCAGGTCGGCTCGCTAAGTTTTTGACGAGCGGCTCGTCCAAATTTATTTATTAAATTTTTTTTCAAAGGTTTAAAAAATATATATATAGGCGAGCTCGCGAGCCAAGTTCGACTCGGCTCGCGAACCACGAGCTCGTGGGCCGGGCCGAGCCGAGCTCGACCCACGAGTAACGAGCCGAGCTGACAAACGAGCATGAGCTCGGCTCGTGGCGAGCATGAGCCGAGCTCGTGCTTATATGGGCCGAGCCGAGCCATCACTAATTATACTCCTACATGTTTGATAAGTTGGAGGGCAACTATGTTAATAAATCAAATCTGAAAATCGTTGCCCTTGTTATCATTTCTCTTCAGATTTTCTAATTAATTACAAGCAATTTGAAATTTCATAAATTTAAATTGGATTAATTACAAAATAATTCAACTTGATACGATAGATCATAGATGGTGTCTAATTCAGATGTTAGCACTTAGCATCTACTTTGTCTTATTTGTTGACAATGGAGGAAATCTGACGTCCAAAACTTCTACTCCTAGCTCCAGCCTTTTCGAGAGACTACTTGCCAGTCAAATCCATGCACCACTTGGAGGCATAAAATTGAAGAATTAAGTTAGATGTACGTTCTTGGTGTCAAGGATGACATTCCACTTAGGTGGAAAGAATCTGAACAGTGATAGGATGAATGTGATTAAAATCGATAGCGTAGATTACTGCTGCATGAAAGAGTGTAAAAATTTTTGTCAACCATGATATACATATAGCATGATTCAAAATCAAAGAAGCAAAAATATAAAAGAAAAAGTATGCCAAGCCCTATTTAATTTAGATAAAAATTAAAATTTTAATAGATTCTAATAAAAGTTGATAGAATGGATTGTTGAAAACTTATAATTTATAAATATATGATTAAAATTAATTGTTAACTTTAACTTTAATATAAATATAAATTTTATTTTATTTTTTTATTATTATTTTTTTTGGGTAATGACAAGTTGAAAGATCATTTAAAAATGAGAACCTTCTTGTATGTTTTTTTTAATGATAAATATGATCATGAATTTAAGAGAAAGGAAACCTATTTTCGTTCTCCCCATCAATACTTCTCTCATAACCTCCATCTTACCTTTCCCCATACCATGGAGGGTGGCAAATCAATTTTGCAATAGAGGATTTGTTGTGGTGGAGTTTAGGGGAAAAAGGTGGGGGTACTTCAATCATCAAGGTTAAAAGGAGGCGAAAGTTATAAGCGGTAGGAGGTGACGAAATATTCGAGAACTGATAGAAATGAAGAACAAAATTGATATTTTTCAAAGATCGAATTGAAATCTTGTTAGACACGGAAAATTAACAATGTTTTTGTTTCTAAAAAATCGAATAGAAATATTAGTAGAGGAAAATTGATAATCCATATTTTTTTTTGGAGGTGAAATTTCCCACCAAAAATGACCTTAGGACTTTAAACATGATTCTTTGTTTTGTTTGAAGAAAACCAGAAGGACCATTAGAGCAAACTAATTTCAAATCTCCATTAGAAATTATGAATAAACAATCAGTAAATACAATATTAAATATGATTAAAAGTAGAGTTATTTAAAATCAAGTCCAGTAAACACAAGTGGTAGCAAAATCAAGATCTAGTTCAAGTGATAAAATCGAAGCCTTACTAGGTCATTGATTAAGTTTGAGTCTAATTTTGAGGAATGGTGAAATAAAAATAAAAAATGGTAGCTATTGTGTGCAACACAAGTAGTATTCTTAACTATGGCGAAGGCTTGAGGTGTTTACACAAATCCATTTTATACAATTTTGTTGTCTCTCTAACAAATTCATATCTTACATTACATTTTAATTTTTCGTCTCTGAAATTTTCCAAGAAATAATATGGGAAGAATCATATGGTAGACAGACTACCAAACAACAATCAAAAAATGAAAACAACCCCTTTCTATTCGATTGTTCCAAGAATTGATTTATTTATCAGTAATAGCTACAACTTGGAAACTTATATCATAAAACAAAAGTATCATAATTTTTATTCAAGGTTCAAAGACAAACAATTATATTAAATACCAATATTCATGAATCTCTTCTAGCTTAATTTCTATTGAACAAAATCATAACTTCTATAAATCAACGAAATAAGTTCCATTCGGTTTATTTTTTGTCATATTGAGCAAGCTAGGAAAGTTAATTAAGATAAACATCCGATGGTCCCAATCTTGTCGCATTAACATAATCTTGGGGACAATGAGCAGGTAATCCTGCAGTTAACAAGCCTATCACCCTAAGTAATCGAAGAAGACCACCTTCTTTGTAGTCTGCTCCTCCTATATATGGAATAATAAAGCTTCTTATTAGCTCCCAAAGGGCATTTATGATCTTCGGTATAAGCCATCTAAGAGAGAAATAATTCTTGTTTGGCTCTTCGGCCAAAATCTGTGTAAAAATTACAGAAAAAGATTCTTAAGTAATCACAATGAAAAGAATTTCGAAGATATGACTATTATACATGTGACAGTGTAATTCTAGGATGTCTTGATGAACAGGTATAAAATAATATAATTGCGACAAAATAAGGTTGAGAGATAAGTAGTCGAGAAAGAATAGAAACTTACTTTTCCTTGGTAGAAGCTATTATAGTAAACGCAAGTGCCCAAATGCTTGAACAAGAAGGTGGAATCATCGTAAGGCAATCTAGGAACCAAATCAAAACTGTAAACAAGCCTGTAATAATCAATGTTGTGTTTTCTTAATTGTTCGTTCAAGAATTCTCCAAAATTTTCATCTCCTACTCTTGGCTGACCAAATGTATAAATCCCCTCTAATCTTTCTAGCAACCATGTCTCCTTATGGAACGCCAAAATTGCTGGAAATAAAATTGCCAATGCACCACCCAAGCTGTGGCCAGTAATTATAAACTTCGCTGTTTCATTTTTCTGCAGAAGTGTTTTCAACATCTTCCTAATGGCATAGTAGGCTACTTCTTGTTTCTTATCCGTCGCCTGTTCTCGAGGCCAGCCCTCGTTCTTCTGCAGACCTAGAGCTTTCATAAATCCACCGTGCACCTTTCCGAGGCCTGTAATATCGTACCTGTTGAAGACGTAGTTTAATAAATAAATGTGCATCATCCCTCGCTGCTTTAGATTTTAGATATGGTTCAACATAATATTAAAACAGCCAAATGTGTTGATAATAAATTTCATTATTCACCCATTTATGCAAATTATGCACATGCAACACATTGATAAGAATAAACTTGTGCATGTGAGTGTAGGAGTTTGTGTAGACTGGGGCGGATCCAGCACACGACGAGCTGGGGTGGCCATCCATGCTGGATCTGTCGGAAAAAAAATTAAATAAGATTTATGAAAAATAATTATATATATATAGGATACCCGGTTTCGAATTCCTTTAAGAACTTTCTCTCTTTTAATTTTTAAACATGGTAAATAATGACTACATATTAATGCATAATTGCACCAATATTCAACAAGAAGAATGGCAGCTCATATGGTAAAGGGGTCATTTTGTATTCTATTTAATCATACTTTTACGTATAAATTGTTTCGTTTGAATTCGTAAAAAATTTACAACTTGATTGTACATGTATGATTGAAAAAATGTTTTTTTTCTTATTATTTTATATTGTATTGGATTATAAACAATCTTATTATTGCGTCCATCAACGACCGCCCTAGCTCACTTAATATCCTGGATTCGCTCCTGTGTGTAGATGACCAATTTAAATACAGAAACTAGTCTTCCTTCTAATAGCTTAAACTTTTAGATAAGATAGTTGAATTTGCTATTATTGACGACAAATGCTTAGATTGACCTCTCGTGGCTTCATTCTTTGTAAATTCTACAAGTGTCAAACCTTTAATAAAATTGGATTTAGCTAAATGAGGGATTGTAAATTAATTAATATGTTGCCTAGTTAATAGTTAAAAGTTTTAGATGATGTTGTTAAACAATACCAAGAGAAATCGAAGTCGGTAGACCAAGCATTTGCATCGAAGGCTTCGGTGCCTCTGAAAGCCACTACGATTTTATCATTTTGGTCATTGAACATGAACGCTTGTGTTGTAGCTTTATCTTGATAATCTGCCAAAATTCAAAAAAAACATAATTTTTAATATAATTGCAAAAATTTATTTCATGAAATAAAAAAATGATTTAAGATCATGAATAATAGGTCAGATGATCACCATTCCAAAAATCGTAGGACCCCAAAAAATCCATCTGTGGAGGGGAAAAAAGAGAGGAAAGAATTAGACGTACAATAATCTTAATATTTCTATTCTTCTCTATGTTTTTTTGTATCTTTTGTTATTGGATTTCTTTCCATAGCCAAACCATGGAAGTCAGGGTTTTTATTTTGGAGAAGCAATAATTTGTGCCCACAAAACTCGAAATAATCTTAGTCCCATTAAAAGGAAAACAATAGTATTAACTAAGGTCTACAATGGCTAAAAGACGATGCGAGATTATTACGAACAATTTTATATTTAGTCTTGTTAGGGAAAATACAAAAGAAAATTAGAAATACGGTTGGAGTTACATAAATAAAATAATAAAAAGAAACATTATGACAAACATAGAAATAATAAAATAGAGGAAATATGATTGTTGATTTATTGACGATATTGGAAGTAACCGAGACGTCTGTTGCACATAGTTTCCTTAAAATAGATTAGCTAAAAATCAAGTTTTTAATAAAATTTGATAAAAGTTGATTAATTGAGTGATTGAAAAGTTATTAAAAGTTCCAGGTACTATGAAATGTGTGGTTAAAATTAATTGTTGATTTTAAACTTAAATTTTTATCAATTTTTTAAGGTAAACAAAACAGGAACTTATATCTTGTAGCTATCGTGGCTCGAGAATTGTGATATAAAATTAACACGGTTATCTTGGGATAGTTTTTAAAATCTTATATTTTAATGGTCAATGAACATAATTTTTGTCATATTCTTTATTAAATGTAAAATGTTAAAAACTAAATTTAAGCACGCGAAGTGTTTAGAAGGCATGTAAAATGTTAGAAACAATGAAGAATTTTTAATGTACCTTCCAGTAGTCCATGACTGTAGATTCAATGTAAGCCTTGTTCTCGTAAGATACTTTAGCAGCCATCATAGAAAGTGAAGCATAGTATCTTTTATCTCCTTGTTTTATCTTGTCGTCTAACTCTTGACGATTATCGACATGTCCGATAATTGACATGAAACTCGCCGCGGTTTTGTTCGGATATATTACTTTCCCTGAAATCAAAATAATTGTTACTTTTAATTTGAAATGTCATTACATAAAATATTATGACTTTGATTTAAACTATTTCACTAATGGACTATATTCATTTTAGTTTTCACGTAAACAATTTTTAATTAAGCAAAGACGAAATTTGATACCAAATTTAAAACTTAAATCACTTTTGCCAAAAGCTTGAAATTTCAATTCTCCTTTGGATTATAAGTCAATTTTGGCTCTAGTATGAGGCAATAATTGCTCACCGTCCTGTATTAAAAATCTTATATGCTTGTTCGTTGAATTCTTACTTAAAAATCTAATCAAATCTAATCTAGGCTACAAAACGCAATTGAAAAATATCTTCTCCCTCTACTCGATGTCTCCTTGAGAACAAAGTAGAAGTCTAAAAATCTCCTTGTACTCATCTATAATTGCAAATAAGATATCGTATTTTCTTTCAAACTAATAATTATCTAGCCTAAGTTTGGTCCACTACAATTTTTTACTATTGATTCACCACCAAGTGTTCATTTCTTCATCTCCATAGTATTTATCTCTGCCGACTCACCAAAAAAAAAAAAGTAAAGTAAAACCCCATATGCCCCTCAATCCCACACACACACACACCATCCGGATCATTGTACACGACTTATCATGAATGCAGTGGCACCGGACCTTCTTATTCTCTGTAATAAAGAAATGCTGAGTTCGAAAATAAGCAGCATCAGGACAGGTGGGGGTGCAGCACAAAATACTGTTGCATAAGATATAACATACAGATACACATGTTCATACAGAGTACTAGACAGTATTGACAACAATCAAGAAAGAAATTATATTAGAATTGATCTCCTGGGTATGATAAAAACTTCCCACTGTTGATGTGACATAGAGAACCGTGAGTATGGTTCTTTGGCAGGTTGAAGAGAACCATAAGTCCATGAGTAAGGTTGCAGAGAACCATACATAAGGTTCTCTTGTCATGTTAGCAGTGAAATTTTTTCATCCTGCCTCATATGTTCAGAATATTGTTTAGTATACTAAACCAAACACGCTCGAAAGAAATTATAATTACCACGTAAGAAGTTGAGCACGAGACTCGATAAACTGCCGTTGCTCGACAGAAGATTTAACCATTGCTCAACCAAAGAACCAAACCAGGCCATGGGTTTCTCTACTGCTAGCAAAAGCTTCTGCACCAAGATAGAAACAAAGATCAGCCATCTACGCTTGAATGGCGCCAGCCGTTTCCCCTCTTGGCAGTCGATAAATTTTCTCTTCCCGATGTCATCAGAAAATAAGATGCGAAAGACATCAAACAAGCCAGCTTCCTCTGGCTTTAGGAGCATATAATCTTTACAGAAAGACTTGTTGCATTCGGAAGCCATAGCTTTATAATGCAGAAAAAAAGGCAGATGAGATAGTTTGAAGAAATAAGTTGTCCTGGGATATATATAGAGTATATAATTCATTGAAGTCGGGAGTAAAATTCCACTGTGTGACTTGGTCTTGTTTAAACGTTTTAAGTAAAATTCCAGTGTGACTTGGTCTTGTTAAAAACGTTTTAGGTAAAGTTCCACTGTGTGACTTGGTCTTGTTAAAAGTCTGGAGACTAGAAAAGTATTACGCTTACTATACTGAAAATATTATTAGGTCAAACCAAGTAGTGGAACTTTTCGTGAGAACACTTCACATTTTCTTTCTTTACTTGTTTGACTAACCAGTTATATTACTTTTAATTGTGTAATCCCACATGTTGATATAAATAATTTAAAACTTTCAGATATCATAGATGCAATAAGAAAAATTTCACTAAATATATAACAAAATACATAAAAAGTAGCAGGCACTCATTCTCACCTCACACATGCATAATCAAATTAGAGAGATGATCCCTCTCTTTCAAAGAATTGCAAAGCCTCCCACGTCAAAAACAAGGGCAAATTTTAGAGAACTCCCGCAATTTTTCACAAACAACATTCCCTTTTTAAAAAAATTCACAAACCTTCTTGATTTTAAGTTTTGAATAACATATACCTTTCCTAAGGTTTAGTGATAAGTGTATTTCACACACTTCTCCATGCTTGTGAACTTGGTTTATATTAGAAATTTAGTGAATTTTTATTTGTTTAGTGTAAATGTTATCATTGTACTTGGAACAAAAATGAAGATTTTGAACTTAAATTGAAGTTGGTTCGTAGAATTGAAGGCTAATCAAATTGTACCAGGGTTGATACTAAGTACTAAGAGAGAAATTGGAGGAAAGTCACAAGTTTAGAGAGTGAGATTCAATTTATTAAATGTTTGAGGACTGCTTTACACACTTTCAGAAATGAGGATAACCAATTCGAGTCTAATTTTGAGAAATGGTGGAACTTAAAAAAATAAAATAAAAAAAGGGTAGTTATTGTGTGCAACACAAGTAGTACTCTTAACAATGTCGAAGGCTTGAGGTATTTGTCTTATACAGTTTTGTTGTTTCTCTAACAAATTCGTATTTTACATCACATTTTAATTTTTAGTCTACGGAATTTTCGAAGAAATATTATGGGAGGAATCATATGGTAGACAGACTGCACGTGCTTTTAACTACCAAACAACAATGGAGATTTCAAATATGAAAGCAACCCATTTCTATTCGATTGTTCCAAGAATTGTACGAAATTGCTTACACATAATTTATTTCTCAATACTAGCCACAACTTAGAAATTTATATGAATATTGATATTGATTTTTTGACATCAACATGTTTTATTACAAAAGCATCACAACTTTTCTTCAAGATTCAAAGAACAATTATATTAGAGTACCAATATTCACGAATCTCTTCTAGCTTAATTTCTAACGAACATAATCATAACTTCTATAAATCAACAAAATAATTTTCTATTTAGTTTATATTTTCATCATATTGAGCGAGCTAGGAAAGTTAATTAAGACAAACTTTCGATGGTCCCAATCTTGTCGGATTAACATAATCTTGGGGACAATGAGCAGGTAATCCTGCAGTTAACAAGCCGATCACCCTAGGTAATCGAAGAAGACCACCTTTACGTCCATTGGCGGACCTGGGGGGTCCCAAGTGCCCCCAAAACTTTTGAGATTTTTTTTTTTGTAAAATCATGTTTGGTATCGATTGAAATTTAAATCAAAGTGAACAATTAATTTTTATAACATATTTTACGGAATTCATAACTGTTAACTTTTATCAAAATTTACTAAAAAATTGATTTTAATCTCCACCAAACAGGGGGCAAAATCACAATAAATTTGAATTTCGATAACATGCTAAATTTAAAAATTCTCCGACTCTACAAATTGTTTATACAATCTCAAAACTTATTTCGAAAACTATATTATGGGCATATCAAATAATCCAAACAGATATCGAAAATAGTTAAAAATACGTTAAACGTGAGTCTTAAAGAAAGAGGTCTAACTCGCATTTTTTTTTAAAAAAAATTCAATTATTTCATTAACATTTATTATTTTTGCGATATAAATTTCTCAATGCATTTTTCATCATTTTATTAGGAAATTTTATATGAAATATGACATCATAATTTTTCGAAATTTGACATCCGAAAAAGTCATATC
>CAIGRB010031213.1:5438-28382 GCA_903798255.1 Fraxinus quadrangulata | reverse complement strand
AATCAACTATACTTATTTTAAAAGGACAACAATGAAATGAATTTTGAAGATATAACTATTATATATGTGACAGTGTAATCTAGGATGACTTGATTGAAATAATAACTAGAATTTCGAAGCAGTTATAAAATAATCAAATTGTGACAAAATAAGGTTGATAGTTAAGTTTGATGACCACAGGCCTTCGATTTAATTTGATTCTATTATATTTACCTACAATACTAACTAGAATTTCGAAACAGGTATAAAATAATATAATTATGATGAAATAAGGTTTGAGAGATAAGTAGTCGAGATAGAATCGAAACTTACTTTTCCTTGGTAGAAGAAGCAATTATACTAAACGCAAGTGCCCAAATGCTTGAACATGAAGGTGGAATCATCGCAAGGCAATCTGGGGAACCAAATCAAAACTGTAAACAAGCCTGTAATAATCAATGTTGTATTTTCTTAACTGTTCGTTCAAGAATTCTCCAAAATTTTCATCTCCTACTCTTGGCTGACCAAATGTATAAATCCCCTCGAATCTTTCTAGCAACCACCGGCCAGTTATTATAAACTTTGCCTTTTTCATTGTCTGAGGAAGTTGTTCCAGCATCTTCCTAGTGGCATAGTAGGCTGCTACTTGTTTGTTATCTGCCGCATGTTCTCTGGGCCAGCCTTGGTTCTTCTGCAGCCCTAGAGCTTTCATAAATCCGCCGTGGACCTTTCCAAGGCCCGTAATATCGTACCTGTTGAATACGTAGTTTAAATAAATAAATGGTATCATCCCTAATTGCTTTAGATTTTAGATAAAATGGTTCAACATGATATTAAAACAACCAAATGTCTTGATAATAAATTTTGTTATTCACCCATTTATGCGAGTTATGCACGTGCAACATATTTGATAAGATAATATGACGTCAAAAATTTTCGAAATTTTAAATCCGAAAAAGTCATATCTCATGTGAATTTTCAGACGTAAAATTATATGGGGTATGATTTTTTTGGACTTAAATTTTCGATTATAAAATATCTCCTAATTTTTTTACAAGTTCGATTGTGCCCTCAAACTTTAAAGTTCTGCGTCCGTCCCTGATATGCTCCTCTTGTATATGAAATAATAAAGCTTTTTATTAGCTCCAAGACGGCATTTATGATCTTCGGTGTAAGCTATCTAGGAGAGAAATAATTCTTGTCTGGCTCTTCGGCCACAATCTGTAAAAATTACAGAAAAAGATTCTCAACAAATCAACTATACTTATTTTAAAAGGACAACAATGAAATGAATTTTGAAGATATAACTATTATATATTTGACAGTGTAATCTAGGATGACTTGATTGAAATAATAACTAGAATTTCGAAGCAGTTATAAAATATTCAAATTGTGACGAAATAAGGTTGATAGTTAAGTTTGAGAAAGAATAGAAACTTACTTTTCCTTGGTAGAAGAAGCAATTATACTAAACGCAATTGCCCAAATGCTTGAACATGAAGGTGGAATCATCGCAAGGCAATCTGGGGAACCAAATCAAAACTGTAAACAAGCCTGTAATAATCAATGTCGTATTTTCTTAACTGTTCGTTCAAGAATTCTCCAAAATTTTCATCTCCTACTCTTGGCTGACCAAATGTATAAATCTCCTCGAATCTTTCTAGCAACCATGTCTCCTTATGGAACGTCAAAATTGCGGGAAATAAAATTGCCAGTGCACCACCAAGCTGTGGCCAGTTATTATAAACTTTGCCTTTTTCATTTTTCGGAGGAAGTTGTTCCAGCATCTTCCTAATGGCATAGTAGGCTGCTACTTGTTTGTTATCTGCCGCATGTTCTCTGGGCCAGCCCTGGTTCTTCTGCAGCCCTAGAGCTTTCATAAATCCGCCGTGCACCTTTCCAAGGCCTGTAATATCGTACCTGTTGAATACGTAGTTTAAATGAATTAATAAATAAATGTGTATCATCCCTAATTGCTTTAGATTTTAGATAAAATGGTTCAACATGATATTAAAACAACCAAATATCCCATTTATGCGAGTTACGCACGTGCAACATATTTGATAAGAATAAACTTGTGTGTGTGAATTTAAGAGCTTGTTTAGACGACCAATTTAAATAAGGAAATGTATCTCCATTTAATAACTTAAACTTTCAGATAATATAGTTTAATATGCTATTTTATAATACAAATTCTTAGATTCACGTCTCGTCACTTCATTTTTTTTGGAAATTCTACAAGTTTAAAACCTTTAATAAAATTTAATTTAGTTTAAACGAGGGGTTGTAAATTAATTAATCTGTTGCCTCGGTAATAGATAAAGATATATCGAAGTCTTCGGTGCCTCTGAAAGCCACTACGATTTTATCATTTTGGTCATTGCCCATGAACGCTTGTGTTGTAGCTCTCTCTTTAAAATCTGCCAAAATTCAAAAATTTAATTTTTAATATAATTGCAAAAATTAATTTAATGAAATAAAAAAATGATTTAAGATCGTGAGTTATAGGTCAGATGATTACTGTTCCAAAAAACGTAGGACCCCAAAAAATCCATCTGTGGAGAGGAAAGAAATAGACGTTCAATAATCGCAATATTTTTATTCTTCTCTATTTTTTAATCTTTTGTTATTGGATTCTTTCCATAGCCAAACCATCGATGGTGGAGTTTTTATTTTGGAGAAGCAATAATTTTTGCCCATAAATCGCGAAATAATATTAGCCCCATTAAAAGGAAAACAATACTATTAACTCGGTTCTACAATGGCTAAAAGATGATGTGAGATTATTACGAACGATTTTATATTTAGTCTTGTTAGGAAAAATACAAAAGAAAATTAAAGATGTTGCTGGAGTTATATATATAAAAAAATGGAAAAAATATATCAACGAACAGAGAAATAATAAAATAGAGTAAATATGGTTTTTGATTTAGTGGCAGAAATGAAAGAAACTGAGGCATATGTTACATATAATTTCCTTGAAATAGATTAGTCCCTACTGTGATATTAGAGGATTGACGATATCTGTTTCACAGGATATAACGGTTGAAAGTAGTTGACTAACATATCGTCATTACTTTAAGCAAATTGAGAATGCTTACATTTTTATCATCGGGTCAGAACAAAAATTATATAAGTTACTAAGGACAAAACTCTTGAAAGCAAAGAGAGGAGCGAGAAAATTAGAGAGAGATCACTCTCAAAGTTTGGTATTTGAAATAAAGATGAGAACACATCCTTATATAATACATGGATGAGAAGGGGTTTCAATTTTTCATTAATTTGCATTAGCATAGAAATTCTACAATATCCATTAGAGTTTTGTAACCAGCAATTCAATTGGAAAAATTAGAGAATTGAAACATATTAAATTCGTTGTTACATTCTTCTCTAAATTTTTTCCAACAAGCCTTTGCTAAAAATTAAATTTTTAATAAATTTTGATAAAAGTTGATTAAATGAATAGTTGAAAAGTTAATAAAAATTGTGGGTGCATGGTAAAAATTGTTGACTTTAAATTTAAATTTTTATCATTTTTTTAATTAAACAAAACAGGAACTTATATATTATAACCATCGTGTGGTTCGAGAATTGTCATATAAAACTAACGAGGTTATCTTATGATTGTTTTTAAAATCTTATATTTTAATGAGTAAAAACGTGGCGATGTACAAAGATAAAGTTTAATGTGTAATGAAACAATTAACTCATTCAATTTTTAAGAAGCAAAGAGAATAACTGTAAGAAATTGCAGGTTGCAAATAACCGGAGAGAAATGGCAAGGGCCCTTAGTTGAAGTGGGAAGATGAACTACTTAAACTTCCACTCAATTAAAACTGCTTAATTAAATTAAATAAAGTGGAAATGTATGATTCAAGCAAAGCACTATGATTACGCAAAAATATATTATAGTATAATTATGAGAAACCCTCTTGTGTTTGTACATGCAAGAAAGGGATTTTTGTGATTGAGTTCAAGAAAATGTTTACGTATTTCAGCTAATGTCTACTACGATAAGTAAATAATTAATTAGACATAATAAAAAACAAATCTTACCCAAATTTTTTAGCTAAGTTTTACTCGCTCCTAAATGTAAGATTTGGTGTGAATTTAAGAGTGTATTTGACCAGATATTTATTTTAATATTTGAAAAAAGAGAGATGACTTGTATTGAATGAATTCGAGTAATTTTTATTATTTAAATAGTTCGAATAATACTGATAGGCGGCATGAATTCGAGACATAATATCTTTTTTTTGTCATCTATTTCCTAAATGCGTAAGTACGTGAAAATCATGTAAAATGTTAGAAACAAAAATTTAAGCACGCGAAGTTTTTAGAAGGCGTGTAAAATGTTAGAAACAATGAAGAATTTTAATGAACCTTCCAGTAGTCCAAGATTGTAGATTCAATGTAAGCCTTGTTCTCGTTAGATACTTTAGCAGCCATCATAAAAAGTGTGAGCATAGTATCTTTTATCTCCTTGTTTTATCTGGTTGTCCAACTCTGGACGATAATTGACATCTCTAATAATTTATATGAAACTCCTCGTGGTTTTGTCTAGGTATATTATTTTTCCTCAAAATAATCGATACTTTTAATTTGAAACGGCACTACACAAAGTATTATGTCTTTGATTTAAACTATTTCATTCATAGACAATATTCACTTAGGTTTTCCACAAACAATTGTTAATTAAGTAAAGAAGAAATCCGATACCAAATTTGTTCATAAAACATCAAACTTCCTCATTTAAAAGCATAAATTGATAGGTGTAGATCCATTTATTAATTTAATTTTTTAATACTACTGTTCATAAATTTAGTTTAAGTTATAGTTAATTAGGATTTTTCTTAGATAAAGCAGCACAATAAAATTGTCCAACTACCCCATTTAAATTTATCTAAGCTATGCAATCAGCTAAAGAGACAAATATATAATTTCCAAAAATTATCAATGCACTATCCCATATCTACAGTTATCAAAACTTAAATCACTTTTGCCCAAAGCTTGAAAATTCAATTTGGTGTGGTTTGATCCAAATTCCTCCTAATTTGATATTTAGTTGGACAAAGGAATTTTCATTTGATAGTCCTAATTGATGAACATCAAATTTCACTAAGGATTGTGGGCTTGGCTTGAAAAATAATTTTGAGATGAAGAAAAGTTTTAAAGGCTAAAATTATTTAACGAAAGTGGGCCCTGTAGCCGGTGCAACCGGATGGAGAAAGAGGCTTGGCGTTGGAGCGCTGGGCATGGAGCGACGTGGCGACGATGCCCCTATTACGAAATTCGTCCTGGGCGCCTGAGTGCCATGGACGTGGTGCTGAGGCGCCACTATGACGTGTTAATCCCAATTTTATGCTTTCTTCTTCATCTAAAACTCCAAAAAAAAGAAGCTGTTATACATATTCCACATTGTTGTATCTTTACATTAAATTCAACAACATTTTAAAAGTTAGAGAGCTTAGATTTCAATTGAGAGTATTGAAATCATGATATTGTAAACACAATTACTATTCATTATAGTGAATTTCTCATTCTTTACTTGTGGCATTTTCTTATCTTGGATTTCAACATAAATCTTGGTGTTTTTGTTTATTTCATTATTGTCGTTATCTTGTAATCAATTCACAGGAATCTAGTATTAGACCAATGTTGATTTTTCGCATGGCAACGATGAAATATGATGTTCCGTTATTTGGTCGAAACACGTGATTTACTTTATGGCAAGTGAAGATGCAAGCAGTTCTCGGGTGGCTTTCATAAGATACTTTCAACCTGGACAAATGATGAAAAACAGTGTAAGGATCGAAAAGTCCAATCTCAAATTCATCTACATCTATTTAATCAAATTCTTTAGAATGTTCTAAAAGAAAAAAGTGCAGCTGTATTATGGTTAAAGTTAGAGCAACTTTGTATGATAAAGAGTTAGACCAACAAGTTACACTTTGGATGATCTCGTATCTACGTTTAAAGAGATCGTAGTTGATTTGGAGACATTGGAAGTTAAGAATGATGAGGACTTGGCAGTCATGTTGATGTGTTCGTTGCCGCCATCATATCTGAATTTAGAGATATTATTCTCTATAGGTAGGATACTCTCACTGTAGAGGAGGTCTATGATGCATCACTATCTAAAAAAAAAGAAGAGGTATCTTGCAGAGGATCTGGGAGTCAGGCTGAAGGCATGATTGTTTGTGTAAGAAATTAAGATAGAAATCTCGATAGAAATATAAGGGATAGATTGAAATCTAGATATACAGAGAAAACATGTCATTTTTGTAAGAAGAGTGGACATATTAGAGTTGATCACTATACTTTGAAAAAAAAAAAAACAAAATTGTTGGTGCTACTGATAAAGGAAAGCAACCCGTAAATACAACTGAAACTGATGTTGTTGAAGATGAGTAAAGTATGCTAGGTTTTAATTGATTTTGTAATTGAAAAATTCTGTGGATAAAAGACTTAATTTGATAGGTTGTAATAGTTCAATGAGTAATGTACAATTTGTTCAAAAGCTAGTTAGTGGATTTAGGGTTTTGAGTTTGGAACAAGGAGGAAAACGACGCAGATTTTCTCTAGACTGTAATCAAGGGTTGGCTCGAGCTACAAAAGCAGAAATATCGTCGCTAGACTATTACCCCTCCTTCGCTCGAGTAACATGCTATCGCTCGATTGTCGTGGGCCCTCGCTGTAGCGACAGTGCTATCCGAAATATTTTTATTTCGCGATTTCAAGGCTTTTTACCCAATCCATTCGTTTCTTGACCTACCTATAAATATCATCACCTGCACATTTTTTTAAGGTTGAATATTGAGAGAAAAAGTCTAGAGAGTGAATCCGTCACATTATTGCTTTCAACCTTCATCTTGTATGAGTTCTTCTGAGAGAAAAAACATCAATTCTATAATCTAAATACCAAAAATCACTTCCTCTACATCTGGTCAGAATTCTGAAGATCGAATGAAGTTGACAAGAGTTCCTGTCTGTGAAGAACGAGTCGTTCTTCATGATTCACGGGAGATAAATAAATTCATAAGGTTTGGAGTGTTGCAGAGTAGCAGATTCCACGAAAAGTTTTAGCAACAATAGCCAGTATTGGTGCATGGGAGCACGAAATCCATGGAGAGTTGTAAGGAGTGCAATCTGACGATCAGATAGTACGGATCATCTAGTCTGGTAGATAGTTTTAGCATCAATAGCCAGTATTGGTGCATGGGAGCACGAAATCCATGGAGAGTTGTAAGGAGTGCAATCTGACGATCAGATAGTACGGATCATCAAGTCTGGTAGACTGTAAGTTGTTAAATTCATTTATAATGGATTGGCTCGCAAAGTGTCCGGAGTTTTTCCCAGTTGGATTTCTCCGTGATCATTCCGGTATTTGATTTACTACTTTACAATTTATTGTTTATTATAAAAACTGCGATAATTTAACTTAAGACAAATCAACTTGAATGTTTAACCGTCTAGTTAAGAATTAAAAGTGACTTGTTGCTGTTTAATTCGTTAGATATTTTAAATCCCGCATATTACACATTCATCGACTCTAGGTGTTGTTAGGATCGAACAACGCGTTTCTCAAAGAGAAAGAGATCTTCTTGTGATTTTTGACATGGATTCCAAATCTTGTGTGAAATGTGTTCTTGACTAGGCATATACTTTCCATATGTGTCCCAATAGGGACTTTTTACAACATATGAAAGAGTTTCGAAAGATGTAGTAATTATGGAAAACAATGTCCTTGTAAATTGTCGGAGTTGGCAGAGTCAGAATAAGAATGTTCGAAGGGACTACCAGAACACTTACAGACGTAAGGCATGTTCCAGAACTGAAGAGAAATCTCATAATCTTTAAGTGTATTTGATTCAAAGGGTTATAGATATACTGGCGAATGTGGAGTTTTGAAGGTGAGCCGGGGTTTTCTTATTTTCGTGAAGGGACATAAAAACTCTACACAGTTATACATTTTGCAAAGTTCTATAATTATAGGGGATGCAACAGTTTCTATTTCTTTCTTAACACATGAGGAAATTACAAAACATTGGCATATGCGGCTTGGGTATATGAGTGAGAATGATATGACAGAGTTGAGTAAGAAATGATTTCTTGATGGGCAGAAGATCGGTAAAAATTTTTTGTGGTCATTGTGTTTATGGGAAATAGAAAAATGGCCAGATTATCTAAAGGTTGACACAACACAAAGTGAACACTTGAGTATATCCATTCAGATTTTTCGAGGATCGGCTATGGTGTCTTCCAAAGGAGATATTGAATACTTTTTTGACAATGATTGATGATTTCTCCATGAAAGTTTGAGTATTCTTTTTGAAACAGAAGATCGAAGTATTTGGGACCTTCAAGGAGTGGAAAATAATGATAGAAAAGTTGATAAAATGTTAATGCACATATAGTATGTTGAAGTTTTGTTCAGATAAATTTGATAGCTTCCGTAAGGCTGAAGACATCTTGAGACATTTGATAGTGTCTGGAACTCCTCAACAAAGTGGTGAGGCAGAACGAATGAATAAAACCTTAATGAAAAATGTTTGTTGTATGTTTTCAAAATCTGGGTTACCTAAAACTTTTTAGGCTGAGGCTGGTATAACAACTTATTTTCTCACTCACCTTCAGTTTCCATTGTGAAAAAGACACCCGAAGAGGTATGGTCCGGTAAACCTTCTTATTCTTCTGATTTAAAGATTTTTGGATATCATGCTTATGCTCATGTGGATAATGGAAAGTTGGAGCCCACGTTTAGAAAGTGTATTTTTCTTAGGTGTAAATCAAGTGTAAAGGGATATAAATTGTGGTGTCATGAGACAAGAAACGTGATATTTAATAGAGACATGGTATTTGATGAATTTGCTAAGGTTTATGGTTCATCTCATGGAGATTTGGTAAAATAGAGGAACAAAATTATTCAACTCAATGCGGAATTGGAAATTGGTCTAGGGGAACAATCAGAGGTTTCAGAATATCATACTTCAGATCAGTCTAGTTCAGAGATGACGACATTAATACTTTGCCAACTTTGTCTACATCACCAGTAACACCACAATATTCAATTACTAAGGATAGATATTGTAGACATATTAGACCTCCAGAGAAGTATGGAGAAGCAGATTTCGCAACTTATGCATTGAGTGTGGCTGACAATATTTATCCCATTGAAGAACCTGCTACATATTTAGAGACAGTCAGTTACAATGATTCTAACAAATGGTTGATTGCTATGCAAGAGGAGATGAAGTCATTGAATAAAAATAATTCTTAGAACTTGGTGAAGTTACCTAAGGATAAAAAGGTTGTTCATATCAAGTGAGTGTTCAAAAGGAAGGAAATGACATCAGGGATTGAAGATGCAATATATAAGGCTAAATTGGTAGCAAAAGGCTACAGTCAAATTCCAAGTGTTGACTTCACAGATGTATCATCACCAGTAATAAAAAATAGTTCAATTAAAACTTTATTTAGGATTGTGGTTAAGAATGACTTGGAACTTGAGCAGATGAATGCCAGACACCATTTTTGCACGGAGAACTTGAAGAGTGCATTTACGTGCAACAACCAGAGAGTTTTATAGTTTCGGGAAAGGAAAACTATGTGTGCTTGTTGCACGGAGAACTTGAAGAGTGCATTTACGTGCAACAACCAGAGAGTTTTATAGTTTCGGTAAAGGAAAACTATGTGTGCTTGTTAAATAAGTCTTTGTATAGACTGAAATAGTCACCGAGACAGTGGTATAAAATGTTCGATTCATTCATGACTACTTTTAATTTCATTAGAAGCAGTTATGATAGTTGTTTTACTTCATAAATGGAGATGGTTGATCGATTACATATTTGTTATTATATGTTGATAATATGCTTATAGTGACTAATAATAAAGCAGATGTCACAAAAGTGAAAGCTCAGCTTTGTGAGGAGTTTGAGATGAAAGACTTGTGTGCAATAAAGAAGATTCTTGGATAAAAATTTTGAGGGACAGGAAGATTGTATTTGATTTGGCTTGCAGATGGTATTTGAATTAGAAGTGGTACATTGAGAATGTGCTTTAAAGATTTAATATGCTGAATGCATAGGGTGTCAGTACTTCCTTAGCTGTCTACTTTAAATTATCATTTGTCTTATGTCCTCAGTTAGATGAAGACATTGATTATATGTCTTAGGTTCCTTATTCTTGTGCATTTAGTTCGTTTATTTATGATATGGTTTGTATAAAATCATATTTAGCACATGTAGTTAGTAGATACATGACAAATCCTGACAAGAAACATTGGATAACAATGCAATGGATATTCAGATACTTAATGGGCTATTCTAATGCTTGCTTGTATTTTGGTAGAAATAAGGATGTAGACACTGCATATGTAGATTTAGATTATGTAAGAAATCATAATAAGAGGAGATTACTTACCAGCTATATGTTTACTCACGAAGGCTCTACTATTAGTTGGAAATCTACTTTGTAGAATGCAGTATCTTTGTCTATAGCAGAAGCAGAGTACATTGCCATTACAAACGCAAGTAAGGAGGCTATGTGGTTAAGTGGATTGATTGGTGAAATCGGTGAAAACTTGTAGATTTCTACTGTATATTGTGATAGTGAGAGTGCCCCTTTTTTTAATAAGGATCATATGTTTCATAGTGAGAGTGCCCCTTTTTTTAATAAGGATCATATATTTCATGAAATGACTAAGCACATTAATGTGATGTATCATTTTGTGCGTGATGTGATTGCCATTGGTGATATTGTAGTGAGTAAGATTGATACTAAGGATAATCCTACTGATACAACGACAAAGTTACTTTTCATTACTATGTTTGAGCATTGTTTGAATTTAGTTGGTGTTTGTCATTGATTTAGTCTACTGAGACTTGTTTGGAAGAGGTGGAGTGGTGTTTACTTGGAGATGTGTTTTTTGAATTCTGTGTTAAAATTTGGTTCAAGGTGGAGATTTGTTGTGGTGTGACCTAAATTCCTTTTAATTTGGTGTTTAGTTGGAAAAAGAGAAATTTATGGAATTTTGGTTTGATAGTCATAGTCGATGAAGTTCAAATTTCATCAAAGATTGAGAGTTTGACTTGGAAAAGAACTTTGAGATGAAGAAAAACTTTGGAGGTATTATTACTAAAAGTGGGCGTCGAGTGACGAAGGTTGCTACGTCATAGCTCCCGTACAACTGGATGGAGATAAAGGCTCGGCGTCCCCGGTACCCCTGTTACGAAATTTGCCCTGAGCGCCGACCCTGGTGCCGAGGTATCACCGTGATGAGTTAATCTCAATTTTAAGTATTCTTGTTCATCTAAAATTTAAAAAAGGCTCTTATATATTCAACATTGTTGTATTTCTATATTATATTCAACATCTTGAGAAATAGAGATCTTATATTTCAATTAAGGGTATTGAGATCTTGATATTGTAAATACAATTGATTATAGTGAATTTCTCCTTCTTGGCCTCCATTTTTTTTCCATTTTGGGTTTCCACATAAATTGTGTTCTTATTTATTTCATTATTATCGTTATCTTCCAATCAATTCACAACACAATTCTCCTTTTAATTAGTCAATTTTGACTCTAGTATGGGCAAGAATTGCTCTCTGATTTGTATTAAAAATCTTATATGCATGTTCGCAAAATTCTTACTTAAAAATCTAATCTAGGCTACCAAGTATTTAATAATACTAGCCATAGTTGAACTTGTATTGCATGATATTCTGAAATGCTTCATATGTGCTATAAAAATAATATTATAAGTTGTAAGAATATAAAAAATAAATAATACAAATTGTTTATGTGGAATGAACTTTTAATTCAAATAAATAAAATAATTGAAATAGTTTAGGAAGACAATTAGAATAGTCCATCTATTTACCCTTTTGATCTGAACTGAATATCCAACGAATACCATCATTTTTTAAAATTTTGCTTAATATGTATTGAATATATCAATTGAAATTATTTATCATAGATACACATTATGTCCTCCTTCCATTTAAAAACTCGTACTAAATATAGATCTCTTATTTTGGTAGATTGTGTTGATAATAAAAAAGCCTGTCCCGTTTTGCTGCCTGTGGAAGCACTCGTATTCTTGGGCTTCCACTTGGTCCTTTTGAGATGGACGAGGTTGTAGGTGAGCCAACAATAATGGGAGAAGGCAGTGCCTGATTACTACTACTTGTGAAGCAGTAGGTGGTTTCTGATTTCCCTTGATGAGTTTAAAGCCTGAAAAGAAAATAGAATTTTATTGATGAAATAGATTTTACACAATTTTGAACAAACACCAAAGACTAACTTGAAAAATTATTTAAGAAAGAAGCACTCAATTTATTTTATCTTTTTCTTTGCTGCTCTCTACACTTTCTCACACACCACTATATATATATATGATCTCCAGTTTTTTCTTACAACAGTTGCTTATGGATTAAGGAAATTTCTAGATAATATAAGAAGTTAGCAAAATTTGAAATCTTCAAAATAAGTCGGTGATGGTTCTTCAGTTCTCCCCTTCAATACCAACTTTTCATTTTGACCCTTTTTCTTTTTCATCACGTCCAACTTTGTCTCGACGAATTTTGAAATGCTCGGTTCTTCATTCAATGCATCCGCTCTTTTAAATATGTCTAGCTCTTTCATACTTTTCTCTTTGTTTATTTTTAGGTTAATATTCTTGATTTTTGATTTCTCATGTGGACTCAACTTTTTTATTTGTGATTGTGAACTTTGATGTACATCAATCTCTTCTTGTAGATTCTGTTGATCATCTACTATTGTTTCCTGATCCATGACGTTTTGCTCAGGAATTTGTGTTGCTCATGTAATCTCTATTTTAACATTTGATACCTGTAAATCTTTAGATCCCTTAGCTCTTCATTGTGCTTCCGTGATCTCTTCTTGCAATTTGTCATTCGTTTCTTTTGAATATAATAGCTCTATCCTCTGCGGTGTCTGTCAAGAATATGATTCTTCAAGCATTTCTTCCGACTCTGGTAGTTCCTCCCTCTGTGAAGTCCACCAATAAGACTCTTCATTAACCACGATATCCTTTCCTGAGTCATCGATCCAATCATCTTCGTAATCCAATTATTAGGAAGGACCACAACTAACGCTAATTCGTCCTTTAGACTTGAATTGATTTTCTTTTCTCGAGCTTGCTCAATTGTTGTTGTGGATGCTTCAACATCCCATTCTTCTTCAATATTGTAATTTTTTTACTTGTAGGAGGTTGCTGTATTCCCTTCTATTGGTTCCTTTTTAAACTAACAATCTCTAGCATAATGACCTCATTTTTGACATACAAAGCTCGAGCCATTAGTTCGTTGATATTCTTGGCCTCTTTTGTTGCAATTTTGTTGAACTCCCATTGTCTGCTAACTTTCTTCAACATGTCGTTTGGATTTACCTTCTTTAAATTCTTTACTATTTTGTTGATGGGTGTCGACCTCTTCTTTTATAACTATGTAGTGCTTCTTCTTCTCCTTTCTTTATTGAAACCCCTAACATTTGTTTGGTTAACACTTCTTGGTCAACTAGCAAATTTTCGAAATTAACCAATGAAGGTTGCTTTGGCCAACCTTGTATACCAGCAATGAATTCTCTAAATTCGGGTCTTAGACCATGTATAAATATTCTTCTCATTCTAGACTTCGAAATCTTGTTTGAAGAATCCAAATCTGAAATTTCGCAACAAAGAGATTTAACTTTATTAAAATATTGACTTACCGTTTGTTCTCCTTGAGTAATTGAAAGCAACTCGTTTTCCAACAATTGCAACCTCAAGTCATTTTTCTTTGAAAATATTGTGGCTAGAGTGTCCAATGCTTTCTTTGGTGTAGTCTTGTCTCTTATATGCTCCAACAATTCTTCCTCAGTTGTTCTTTATAAAGAACATGACCTTACCCGCTTTAATTTTCCATTTCTTTAGAGCTTCGGCCTCCTCTAGTGGTATCACGTCACTTCTTCCCACAAGTCTTGCCCTTGGAGATACGACTCCATGCAAATTTTCCATGTGGTGTAGTTCTGATTATTGAACTTCTTTACTCCACCTATTCCTTCTAGATTTTCCATCGTGACTTGATTTACCTCTTCGTAATCAAGCAAGCTTTACAAAAGTTTCACAATCTTCCTTTGTGCACAAACACTCGAAGCTCAAAAATCCGTCCCCGACCGCCTAGCTCTGATACCAAATTGTCGAGTTTAAAATTCTAGATAATTTAATGAATTGATTATAAGATATCCTCTTGGAAGGCCCTAGAATGGTAGTGGCTGCATCCCAAATTTCTCCAAATTCTTCTTGCAACAATTGCTTATGATTAAGGAAATTTCTAGATAATATAAGAAGTTAGCAAAATCTGAAATCTTCAAAATAAGTCGGTGATGATTCTTCATCCCTCAAAAGATATCTCTGTGTACATTTGTTGAGTTTAGGAATGCTCTTGAGGGAGATTTTTGATTGATGATGTTGTCGATGATGGAGCTTGTGAGGTCGATGTTCTTACAACAAGCATTACCCAAAGTTGTTTGAGGAGACGAATAGAGGAACCCAGTTTAATTACTTCTCCACCAATGTGTTGTTTGGCCGTTTTGGATTGAAATTTTTGAAATACAATTTGTTTTTGGAAAAAGAATTAATGGAAGCGTAATATGTGCAAGTTTTAAAGAATCAGTTACAATAGTCTTATGTGAGTAATTCTTGGAGAAAGTATAAATGTGTTCATATGTATTACACAGCATTTTATATATTTATTCAAATTTGTAATATATTTGTAATTGTTATTTTTATTGCCCGTATGTGATTTTTTCCCATATTAGTAAGTTAGCTGGTTTTTATAATTTGAAGTTCTCATATTGCGTAAAGTGATTGTATATTGTGAGAAGAGCATCGGAGTGCGTTAACACTTGTGCGGGACTTTATTATTGTAGGAGAAAAAATTGAACTCTTGCCTCTATTAAAGAATTAGTTTCTACATTTCTCCTCCATAAATTTAGTTCTGGTAAATCAAAACTCTGTCCGATTTTAGTATGTAAAATGTTGTTACAATGTAATTTAAGCTCGAATTTTACCAAATAAATTAAAAATTCTAACATGTAAGGATGGAAGATATTTATATAAAAATTGATATTGATATTTTGACATCAACATGTTTTTTTACAAAATTATCATATTTTTTCTTCAAGATTCAAAGACAAATAACTATATTAGAGTACCAATATTCACCAATCTCTTCTAGCTTAATTTCTAATGAACAAAACAATTTGCATTCAGTTTATGGTTTCATTATATCGATCGAGCTAGGAAAGTTAATTAAGATAAACATCTGATGGTCCCAATGGTCCCAATCTAGTAGCATTAACATAATCTTGGCGACAATGAGCAGGTAATCCTGCAGTTAACAAGCCTATCACCCTAAGTAATCGAAGAAGACCACCTTCTTTGTAGTCTGCTCCTCCTATATATGGAATAATAAAGCTTCTTATTAGCTCCCAGAGGGCATTTATGATCTTCGGTATAAGCCATCTAAGAGAGAGATAATTCTTGTCTGGCTCTTCAGCCACAATCTGTGTAAAAATTACAAAGAAAGAACTAATCAACAATGAAAAGAATTTCAAAGATACAACTATTATATATGTAACTGTGTAAATCTAGGATGACTTGATCGAAATACTTGTTGGAAATGATATTGAATATCAATTTCATCCGTTCCAAATGATGTATGATGTTGAATGAAAATGTGTAACTCATTTATTTTATTTTCAATAATTGTAACTCCTCTATTCAATGGATTTATGAGCAACTCTTCTTCTATTAATATAAATAGAGGATCTCTCTCGGTTGAAAAGATAAGAAAAATGCATGCTATTTCTTCCAGCAACAAGCTTTCCAGTAACAATTTTCATCTTTCCGGTTTTTGAAATTTTCTTTTCTGATTTATTTGAGAGATAGAGTATATCACAGTTAGTTCGTAGGGGGGTAACGTAGTGCGGTGTACACCGACAACCGATTGTATCGTGGGAATCGAATACCGATCAAAACCTCTTGCACTCCGGTGAGGCGGCGAATTCGATTTAAGAAAACTGTGACTACACAGGCCTTCGATTTAATTTGATTCTATTATATTTACCTACAATACTAACTAGAATTTCGAAACAGGTATAAAATAATATAATTGTGATGAAATAAGGTTTGAGAGATAAGTAGTCGAGAAAGAATAGAAACTTACTTTTCCTTGGTAGAAGCTATTATAGTAAACGCAAGTGCCCAAATGCTTGAACAAGAAGGTGGAATCATCGTAAGGCAATCTAGGAACCAAATCAAAACTGTAAACAAGCCTGTAATAATCAATGTTGTATTTTCTCAATTGTTCGTTCAAGAATTCTCCAAAATTTTCATCTCCTACTCTTGGCTGACCAAATGTATAAATCCCCTCTAATCTTTCTAGCAACCATATCTCCTTATGGAACGCCAAAATTGCTGGAAATAAAATTGCCAATGCACCACCCAAGCTGTGGCCAGTAATTATAAACTTTGCCGTTTCATTTTTTTGCAGAAGTGTTTTTAGTATCTTCCTAATGGCATAGTAGGCTACTTTTTGTTTCTTATCTGCCGCCTGTTCTCGAGGCCAGCCCTCATTCTTCTGCAGACCTAGAGCTTTCATAAATCCGCCGTGCACCTTTCCAAGGCCTGTAATATCGTACCTGTTGAGGACGTAGTTTAAACAAATAAATGTGCATCATCCCTAACTGCTTTAGATTTTAGATATGGTTCAACAGAATAATAAAACAACCAAATGTCTTGGTAATAAATTTCATGATTCACCCATTTATGCAAATTATACTCGTCAATCCCATTTGATAAGAATAAACTTGTGTAGATGACCAATTTAAATACATAAATGTGTCTCCATTCTAATAGCTTAAACTTTTAGATAAAGTAGTTGAATTTGCTATTATCGACGACAAATGCTTAGATTGACCTCTCGTCGCTTCATTCTTTGTAAATTTTACAAGTGTCAAACCTTTAATAAAATTGGATTTAGCAAAATGAGGGATTGTAAATTAATTACTATGTTGCCTAGTTAATAGTTAAAAGTTTTAGATGATGTTGTTAAACAATACCAAGAGAAATCGAAGTCGGTAGACCAAGCATTTGCATCGAAGGCTTCGGTGCCTCTGAAAGCCACTACGATTTTATCATTTTGGTCATTGAACATGAACGCTTGTGTTGTAGCTTTATCTTGATAATCTGCCAAAATTCAAAACTTTTGATTTTTAATATAATTGCAAAAATTAATTTCATGAAATAAAAAAAATTATTTAACATCATGAGTAATAGATCAGATGATCACCGTTCCAAAAATTGTAGGACCCCAAAAAATCCATCTGTGGAGAGGAAAAAAGAGAGGAAAGAATTAGACGTACAAACCATGTAAGATAGAGTTTTTATTTTGGAGAAGCAATAATTTTTGCCACAAAACTCGAAATAATCTTAGCCCCATTAAAAGGAAAACAATACAACTAACTAGAGTCTACAATTGCTAAAAGACGATGTGAGATTATTACGAACAATTTTATATTTAGTCTTGTTAGGGTAAATACAAAAGCAAATTAGAAATATTGCTGAAATTATATGAATAAAATAATGAAAAGAAACATTATAATAAATAGATAAATAATAAAATAGAGGAAATATGATTGTTGATTTAGTGACGATATTGAAAGGACAAAGGAACAGAGGCCTGTATTGCACACAGTTTCCTTAAAACAAATTTTCCTCTACTGTGGTTCAAGAGAATTGATGACATTGGTAACACATATAATACAATAGTTGAAAATAATTGACTAGCTCTTCGTCCCTTCTTTAGGCGAATTTAGAATGTTCACATTTGTATCACCGAGTTAGAACCAAAATTATCTAAACTACTAAGAAGAATAAGACACTTGAAAGCAAGGAAAGAAGAGAAAATTAGAGGGAGGATAGAACTCTCAAAGTTTGACGCGTGGAATAAAGGAGAGACCATCTAAAATAGCTAGTATTAGGATGAGAAAGGGTTTCAATTTTTCATTAATTTGCATTAACATAAAAATGTTACAATAGCTATTAGAGATTTGTAACCACCAATTCAATTGGAAAAATTAATTAGATAATTGAAACATATTAATTTTTTTTCCCAACAAGCCTCTGTTTGATTTAGCTAAAAATCAATTTTTTAATAAAATTTGATAAAAGTTAAAAGTTAATTAAAGAAGTATTTGAAAAGTTAATAAAAGTTGTGGTTCTTATGATATGTGTGATTAAAATTAATTATTGATTTTAAACTTAGGATTGTTTTTAAAATCTTATATTTTAATGGTCAATGAACATAATTTTTTGTCATATTCTTCATTAAATGCGCAGTTACGTGAAATTTTTTGAAAGGCATGTAAAATGTTAGAAGGAAAATTTAAGCACGCAAAGTTTTTGAAAGGCATGTAAAATGTTAGAAACAATGAAGAATTTCTAGTTACCTTCCAGTAGTCCATAACTGTAGATTCAATGTAAGCCTTGTTCTCGTAAGATACTTTAGCGGCCATCATAGAAAGTGCAGCGTAGTATCTTTTATCTCCTAGTTTTATCTTGTCGTCTAACTCTCGACGATTATCGACATGTCCGATAATTGACATGAAACTCGCTGCGGTTTTGTCCGGGTATATTACTTTTCCTGAAAATCAAAATAATTGGTACTTCTAATTTGAAATGTCATTACTCAAAATATTTTGGCTTCGATTTAAACTGTTTCATTGATAAACGATATTCATTTTGTTTTCCACGTAAACAATTTTTAATTAATTAAAGACGAAATTTGATATCAAATTTGTAAATAAAACATCAAGCTTCCTCAATTAAAAACATAAATTGATAGTTGTAGATCTACTTATTAATTTAATTTTTTTCTACTACTGTTCATAAATTTAGTTAAAGTTATTATTAATTAGGATTTTTCTTAGATAAAGAAGCACTATAAAATTGTCTAACTACCCAATTGAAAATTATCAAAGCTATGCGAGGGTGGAAACTTTATTATTTTGTGGTACAGTGTGCAATCAACTAAAGAGACAAATATATAATTTCCAAAAATTTCAATGCACTACCCATATCTACAGTATCAAAACTCACTTTTGCCCAAAGCTTGAAAATTCAATTCTCCTTTGGATTATAAGTCAATTTTGGTTCTAATACAAGGCAAGAATTGCTCTCTGATCTGTATTAAAAATTTTATATGCATGTTCGTAGAATTCTTACTTAAAAATCTAATCTAGGCTACCAAACGGAAATTGAAAAATTTCCTCCCTCTACTTGATATGTCTCCTTGAAAACCTAGTAGAAGCCTAAAAATCTCTTTGTACGACCAATGTTAGATTACTCATCTGTAATTGCAATTTTCTTCCAAACTATTAATTGTCTAGCCTAAGTTTGGTCCACTACCCACCTAACAAAATTTTTGACTTTTGATTCACCTGCAATCATTCATGTCTTCATCTCCATAGTATTTATCTCCGCCGACTCACCAAAAAAATAAAAATGTAAAAGTAAAACCCCATATGCTCCTCAATCCCACACAGACACACACCATCCAGATCATTATACACGACTTATCATGCATGCAGAGGCACCGTACCTTCTTATTCTCTGTAATAAGGAAATGCTGAGTTCAAAAATAAGCAGCATCAGGGCAGGTGGGGGTGCAGCACAAAATAGTGTTGCATAAGATAAAACATACAGACACACATGTTCATACAGCGTACTAGACAGTATTGATAACAATTAATAAAGAAAGTATATTAGAATTGATCTCCTGGGTATGGCAAAAACTTCTCACTTGATGTGACCGAGAGAACCGTGAGTATGATTCTTTGGCAGATTGCAGACAACCATAAGTCCATGAGTAAGGTTGCAGAGAACCATAAATAAAGTTTTCTTGCCACATTAGCATTGAGAAATTTATATTGTTTAGTATACTAAACCAAACATGCTCGAAAGAAAATATAATTACCACATAAGAAGTTGAGCACGAGACTCGATAAACTGCCATTGCTCGACAGAAGATTTAACCATTGCTCGACAGAAGAACCAAACCATGCCATGGGTTTCTCTACTGCTAGCAAAAGCTTCTGCACCAAGATAGAAACAAAGATCAGCCATCTACGCTTGAATGGCTCCGGCCGTTTCCCCTCTGGCTAGTCGATAAATTTTCTCTTCCCAATGCCATCGGAAAATAAGATGCGAAAGACATCAACCAAGCCAGCTTCCTCTGGCTTTAGCAGCATATAATCACTACAGAAAGACTTGTTGCATTCGGAAGCCATAAGTTTATAATCCAGAAAAAAGGCAGATAAGATAGTTTGAAGAAATAAGCTGTCGTGGGATATATGTAGAGTATATAATTCATTGAAGTCGGGAGTAAAATTCCACTGCGTTACTTGTTCTTGTTAAAAACGTTTCAAGTACTTCATAATTATTGTCTCAAGATTAGAAAAATATTATTAGGTCAAACCGACTAACCGAGTAGTGGAACTTTTCGTGAGAACACTTCACGTTTTCTTTCTTTACTTGTTTCGATTTTTCTGTATTTTTGTTTCTTTGATTGTTGCTTTATTTGTTCGGACGAGGTCTACAGTTCTAATTATTAAGATAAATTTTGCTGCAATAAATCCTCGTGATTCGAATTAGACGCAAAATATACAATAGTGAATAAATTGCTGAGTACAGCATTGGATATCGTAGATGCAATAAGAAGAATTTCACTAAATATATAACATAATACATAAAAAGTAGCAGGCACTCATTCTCACATCACACATCTACATAATCAAATTAGAGAGATGTTCTCTCTCTCTTTTAAAGAATTGCAAAGCCTCCCGTGTAAAAAACAAGGGCAAGTTTTTGAGACCTCCCGATTTTTTTTTCAAACAACATTCCCTTTTTAAAAAATTACACAAACCTTCCTTATTTTAGGTTTTGAATAACATATTCCTCTTTTATGGTTTATGATAAGTGTATTTTACACACTTCTTTGTACTTATAAAACTTGGATAATATTTGAAATTTAGTGAATTTTTTCATTGTTTAGTGTAAATGTTATCATTGTAGGTAAAATAAGACCTGGAGGTACTTGGAGCAAAAATGAAGATATTGCACTTATTTGAAGTTGGTTTGTAGAACTGTATTAAAAGAGAAATTGGAGGAAAGTCACAAGTTTTGGGAGTGAAATTCAACCTATTAAATGTTTAAGGATTGCTTTACACACTTTCAGAACATGAGGAGAACCAGTTTTTCATGATTATGATGGTCTGGGGACCATCATAGATGCTTTTGAAAGTTACGGGAACAATACTGAAGATATGGATCAAAACCATACGGAAAAACTTGAAGTATGGACCAAAGTATTAAAATATTAATGTTGTAAAGGTAACCACGAGTGGCCCACGATCACATGGAGAACCTATTTACTGTAATCAGTCTGCGGTCGAAAAAAATTAAATTTTTTCAATTGTTGTTTCTTAAGTTTGGGGTTTTATTCCTCTTCGATGACATGATTTTCAAGACGGTTCGATCATTATATAAAGACTTAATTTAGGTTTAAAAAAAAAAAGAGGGGGTACGTAATAGAGTATCACAGTAGGAACATAAAAGTAGATAGAGAGCATGAAAGCTAGGGTTTTAAGAACTTGACATGAAGAATGCGGATTCTTAGTGTTAGAAGTTCATCTTTTTCACATTTTCCTTTTAACTCGATAATATATTCTAAAATCCTTTTGTGTTTTTCTTTTCTGTAGTGTGTGACTAAATCATTAGTTAGGACGAAATATGTAACCTAAATTAATTTTAAAGTTTAATTTTTAGTTCTCAAGATTATCATAGTTAATTTGTTAATTTGTTGATTTCATCTTTTCTCATTTTTCCTTTTAACTCAGTAATGCATTCTAAAATCCTTCTGTGTTTTTCTTTCTTTGTGATGTGTGACTAAATCATTATTTTGAACGATGAACGTAACCTAAATTTGAACCTTTAATTTTAATTCTAAAGATTATTGTAGTTAATTTGTCCATTTATTGATTTTATCTCTCAATGCTTGAATTACTTTATTACTAATCCATGATTTGTGGATTGTAACAAATCGAGAGATAAGTTATAAATTTAGATTGTGTAATAAAATTCGAAAATTAGGAAAAAGATAAATATAAGTTAGATAATGATTTAGTTAGATAAGATTGATTTGAACTCAAGAGAGTAAATTCATTTTAGTTAGTAAATTCGACGGAGTACAATTTTAGGAATTGAACTTTAGTATTTTCCACAAAGTGATGACAAAATGTATAACTTGTATAAATCTTTTCATTTTTCAAGTTGGTATGATCCATTCATACGTAGAACTATTTAATCGAAGGCGATAATGCGGTGAAATCGTAAGTGACAAGGCTTTAACTATCATAATGAAAAGCTTAATTAAAGTTAGCTAAAATCTAAATAGAACACTTTTTTTCACTTTTCTTAGTTAATATAAGTTTTAATCCAAAGCTTGCAATCAATATTTAGAGCTAGGAATAGTTTCGTAAATCATTAAATAGATAATCATCATAGAATGATAATCCGAACTCTTCATTTCCACTTTACTATTTGTTTAATTGACATCGTATATTTGTGATTATCACACAACAAGTTTTTGGAGCTATTTTAGGGGTATATTTCTTTTTTCTTTTTTAAAAAATAATGTAGATTATTTTTAAGTTCTGTTTTATTTGTTGTATTTGCTTTTCTATAGGATAAAAAGGTATTCATTTTATGTTCAGTTTACAAAGCAACGATCTTGAACCAGGACTCTTAGATTGAACCTACTTCAGATGAAGATACAAAGAATACAATGAGAAACAATAAATCACTTAGCGGATGAACAAGTTAGATTGGACGCTGCACAAG